>CM060350.1:5148059-5155559 GCA_030674155.1 Stramonita haemastoma
GGCTTCAGTACAATCCCCCAGTTAACCCAACTGTAAATGGATACCTGCCCTCTTTAGGGTCAGGGAAAGTAAAGCAGCGAGGGAGAGGAGATGGGCGCCACCCTCAACTGTGCTGGCCCCTAGAGAAGCTGAGGTCTCTGATGCCTCAGTTCCTACGACAGGATGGGATAGCCTAGTGGTCAGAACATTCCGCTCGCAATTTGACAACCCGGGTTCGATTCCCGGTCGGGGGGATTTTTCTCCTGGAGTTAACATCAGTGCTGACTCTACTCCCCCCAAAAGTCTTTCGGATGAGACTAAAAACGGAGGCCCCGTATGCGAACGCACGCAGAACATCTTGCGCACATGTTAAATCCTGTTCCGCTTTTCGTAAGAGTAGGCCATCGTGTGCTGGTGGAAACAGATGACATTTAAAAAACTTCATACACACGGGGACTGGATGTAAAAAAGCATATGATTGCTTATTCCATTATCCTCGATATAAAAGAATAAATAAATGAATAAATAAACCACCATATGGGTTAAGGGACACCTTTCCCTTTTTAACCTTGATAATCACCAAACCGTCTCCAACCGAGATTCGAACCCACGACTTCATGGACCCATGGGATTAAAGACGACGGTCTTAACCCATCGGCTGTCATCGCGATTTTTTTTTTTTAATTTTGAGAATAATGGAACAAGCACTCGTGTGCTTTTTTTTTTTTTTTTTTTTTTACATCCAGTCCCCATGTGTATACAGTTTTGTTAGTTTTTTTTTTATCCGTTCCCACCGGCACACTATGTTCTGAGATGTCTCCTTCCTGTAATTGCAGAAGATCCTCCAACAACTACCACGACAACGACAACAACGACGCAGGTCAAACCTTGCCTTGACGTGGCGGACAAGACGGTGTGTCGGTTACCAGGCTTCTGTAATGACACCTATGCTCACGCCTTGTGTCAGAACACCTGTGGCTACTGTCAGGACCGTACGTCTATTTTTTGTGTTTTGTTGTTGTTGTTGTTGTTGTTGTTCTTTTTTTAAATTCCACTTACTTTTGTTTGTTTGTCCATTTGTGTTCGACGATGACCTCAAAAACAACAGAGGAGGACAGGACGCTCACAGCGCACAAATCCAACAGCACTTAGTTAAGAGTGCTAAATTTAGCACGCCCCTTACCTTTACCTAGTCCAAGTGTGGTCAGTTCTTGCTATAATTAGCACCAGCTGGGCCTATGGGATGGGATGGAATGGATTGATTAGCAGCTGAGAGGAGCTGACAGTGGGGGGAACTGACAGCTGTGCGCTGCTCTTTCGGAAATTGAGACAGAAATTTGATTCTAGTGGAGATGCCTTGCCCCCCCCCCCCCCCTCCACATGTCTCAGCCAAGATGGCATAAGGACAGTCAGTGTTGGAGATGTTGTTCTCCAAAGGCCAACTAGCCCCCAGGGCTGCAGCACATAAGGACTGTAGCAAGTGAAGCCTCCTAATCAGAGTCATAGTCGATCACTGAAGACTTAAGCTGTAAAGTGGAATTCCATGTGTGGGAGAGAAGCCACTGATCATACAGCCTCTCGCTTTGCTGTTATCTCCAGCATCAAGAATTGTGATAAAGCCCAGGTGCTGAAGGCTAAATTTTCCACTTTACAGCTAATCCTTTGGTGATCGACTATATAGTTTCATAAGAGATAGATATGTGGGTGAAAGAATAGTTTTCGTGACTGTACATTTAAATTTTTTTCTAAGATGTTATAATGTTACTGAGATTTGTTTTCCTAATGTGGCTATGTGTTCTGACCAAGATAAATCATTGTCGATTACTGCACCTAGTACTTTGTGTGAAACTGCTTCTTCAATTTATTGTCCATGGATAAATATTTGCGCGAATGGAGAACGCAATTTCTGGTCTTTTTGGCCGAGTGGTTATAAATATACATTTTGTTTGACTCGAATTCAGAGACATATGATAAGGTTCTGATTCTGTCCATTCGATAAGCTTATCGATATATCTCTGCATTTCACTTACAAACTGGTTTGGATCACTGTTGTTACTTTGAATTGATATGTCATCAGCAACAATTTCACATGGATAATGAATATGCAGAGGTAGGTCAATAATACAAATAGAAAAAGAGAAGGGGACCTAGAGTTGATCCCTGTGGCATTCCATATTTCACAGGCAATAAGGTCGATCTCCTAGGTCGATCTCCTGCGTGCGTGCGTGCGTGCTGCGTGGTGCGTGCGTGTGTGTGTGTGTGTGGTGTGTGCGTGCGTGCGTGCGTGCGTGCGTGTGGTGTGCGTGTGTGGTGCGTGCGTGCGTGCGTGCGTGCGTGTGTGGTGCGCGTGCTGTATGTGTGTGCCGCGTGCCGTGTGTGTGTGCGCGTGCGGCGTCGCTGTGTGTGCGCGTGCGTCGCGTGGGTGCATGCGCGCGCGCGTGCATGCGTGCGCGCACACGCGTGCATGCACCTGCACGTGAGTGTGTGTGTGTGTGTGTGTGTGTGCGTGCATGCGAACGCACACGCGTGTGTCCGTGCATGCGTATGCGTACGTGCATATGTACGTGTCAACTGACAATATTTACACAACTGCATACACACGGGGACTGCATGAAAAAAAAACCACATGAACCCTTATCCCATTATCCTTGATTTTTTTAATTTGATTTATTCTTTAATATCGAGGATAACAGAATAAGCAATCATGTGCTTTTTTTTCATCCGTCCCCGTGTGTATGCAGCTTTGTAAATATTGTCATCTGTTCCCACCGGCACACGATGGCCTACTCTTACGAAAAGCGGAACAGGATTTAACGTGTGCGCGAAGATGTTCTGTGGGCGTTCGCCGCACACGGGGCCTCGGGTTTAAAGTCTCATCCGAAGGACTTTTGGGGAGAGTGGAGTCAGCACTGATGTTAACTCCAGGAGAAAAATCTCCTCGACCGGAATCGAACCCGGGTCGTCAAATTGCGAGCGCAATGTTCTGACCACTAGGCTATCCCCTGTGTGTGTGTGTGTGTGTGTCTGTGTGTCTGTGTGTCTGTGGGTGTGTGTTGTGGTGCGTGTCGTGGTGTGTGTGTTGTGTGTGTGGAACATATGTGTGTGTGCGCGCGCGCTCGCTTGCGTGTGCATGCGATCGCACACGCGCGCGTGCATGCGTGTGTGTGTGCGCGCACACGTACATGCTCGCACACACACACGCGTGCCCATGCATGCGTGTGCCTGCGTGCACGTATGTGTAAGTGTCCACGGACTATTGACTGTTGCAGAGTGTGAGGACAGCATTAACAACTGCGGCCAGCTGCACGGGGAGGGCGGTGTATACGGCAGTCTGCAGGAACTCTGTGCTGAGCCAGGCCGGGCCGCTCTCTGCCGCAAAACATGCGGCGGATGTGCCTAGAGAGTTCCTCCCCTTTGACTCACACTTCCGCTTTCGTTTCGGTCATCAAATTTGATGGTAGTCCGTTTTCGTTGAGGTTTTTTTGGTTGGTGTTTTTTTTTTTGTTTGTTTGTTTTTTTTTTTTGATTTTTTTTCTTTTTTTTTTTTTTTTTTTTTTTTTTTTGGGGGGGGGGGGGGGGTTTTTTTTTTTGGGGGGGGTTGTTTTATTTTATTTTATTATTTATTTATTTTTTTTTTTTGGGGGGGGTATGTTGTTTTCTTGTTGTTGTTGTTGACTTCTAGTCTGTAAAAGACTTTTGTGATCGGGGCATTAAAGACAAAAAGTTGCTGGGGATATTATTCTGGTTTTTTTTGTTTTTTTTGTTTATTGTTGAATGTTGTTGTTGTTTTTGTTGTTGTTGTTGTTGTGTGTTCCCCAGCTTAACACTCTGGGGTCGTCTGTCACCCAGAATGTGCCACTCTGACTCACTCACTCATCCATCCCACCTGGGAATTATCACTGTGAGAATGAAATGCACACTGGATGAGAAGTTTGCCTGTGTGACTGGTTTTCAAGGACATCGCCATAATTTATAGGCAGACATACTCCGACTTAAAGAGGATTTTTGTTGAATGATCTCCAGGCTTCTGTTTTCATTTGATTTCTGCTCTTAGCTGTCTGGCTGGCTGGCTGATGGCTGGCTTTCTCCCTCCCCCCCCCCCCCCCCCATCTCTCTCTCCCTCTCTCCTTTGGATAGACTTTAAACCGAGGCCCCGTGTGCGAACGCACGCAGAACATCTTGCAGCACACGTTAAATCCTGTTCCGCTTTTCGTAAGAGTAGGCCATCGTGTGCCGGTGGGAACAGACGACATTTACAAAACTGAATACATACGGGGACTGGATGTGAAAAAGCACAAGAGTGCTTAATCCATTATCCTCGATATAAAAGAGTAAATCAAATCAAATCAAATCTCTCTCTCTCTCTCTCTCTCTCTCTCTCTCTCTCTCTCTCTCTCTCTCTCTCTCTCTCTCTCTCTCTCTCTCTCTCTCTCTCTCTCTCTCTGTTGATCAGGCATGAGATTTCTCTGGCCGAATTACTTCGATTTCCGCCTTTTAAAAAAAATTTTTAAAAACGTTTTCTGCCGTTCCGCTGTTTTTAAAACTTTTCCCCTGAACCAAAATCCACCCTAACAGCAGTCAACACGATCAGAGGAAGCACCTTTGACTACGAAAGCTGAGAACTTTGACCTGTATTATGACGTCACTCCAGGAATACACCGGGACATTTTCCGAATGCAAACAAGAAAATTTAAACCAATCTGCGCGCGCTCGTGTGTGTGTTTATTTCTCTTTCACTGTTTCTGGTCAATCGGTCTGAAGTTACCTCCCTCTCTCGCTTCGCCAAAAGCCTACTTATGACACTTTTCAATCCAGCTTGAAGACATACTTACTTTCAAACCCAAGATTTTCCCCTCCTGTTTCATTTCTTATCTGCCCCTGCATTGCCCCGAGATAACAAATTTGCCAGTGACAACTGTCTTCAAACTGTAAGTATTTTATGTGTGTTGTGTTATACTGCATAGGAACGTTGCTCAACTGAATTTAGAGTTTTTGACGCATTCTATTAGCATAATGAAACGTTCATGTTATTTTAAGGTAATATTAACTCCCCTTCAAAGGCCATCATAAACAGTTATATCCCTTTTTATTGTTTTTAAAGGCGCACAGAAGTCCAGAGAAAAATCTGCATCTAATGGAAATGAAGCATCATTTTTTATATAAAATTGTAGACTGTGCTGTTTACAAGTCTGAAACAAGGCGTGGAGAAACGAGATGTGTTAGAATAAGCTTTTTCTTGATTTCTTATCGGTTTAGGAAAAAAACACCTTTAAAGTTTGAATTGTTAGTCTAATAGTATATTGTAAAATTATGAAGATTGTACCCAAAGCTGCGACATTAGGAAATGCAGATCTTATGAGGATCTCTTCTTAACCATATACTTCTAAGTTTAGAAGGAAATGTGTTTTCCTTTTGATTGCACCTTCTTATTCGAAATATTTTCCATACAGTCTGATCGTTTGCTAGAAGAGCATGATCAATTGTGTCAAACGCCTTAGTAAAGTCTACAAAAAACTCTTCTGATAACAGGTTGTTCATTGATATTTTCATGCCATTGTTCTATGAGGTTTGTGAGTAGAGTAATAACATGAGTGTTTCATTCCGAATCCGCTCGACTTTGGTGAACACATCATACGTGATAAAGTCAGATTGAACGTCACATCATACGTAATTAAGTAAGATATGAAACGTCATCCGTCATTTGTTTCCAAAACGTTCGAACCATTCTGTTCTCTCATCTGGGTTTCTGTATTTAAGAAGCCAACCAGCATTGCTTTTGACCCTTTCAAATGGATTTGTAGCCATATGCATTCAATTCCATATTGATCAAAATTACTGATCTATTTGTAGACTGATGCACATATGCTATCAATCCTGTTTGTAGTCTTGCTTTTGCGTCCCTTCTAATTATATTAAATCCAGATGACAATATTTACACAACTGCATACACACGGGGACTAATTGAAAAAAGCACATGAGTGCTTATTCCATTATTATCCTCGATATAAAAGAATAGATAAATAAATCCTGGAATTGAAAAAGCGTTATTTGACACTACATCAGACAAACGAGATTCTGAAAAAACAAAGACATGAAAACAATCGTCAGCATTGGAAAGAATGGGAGGTATATCAGATGATTTTGTTTAGCAGGTGGCAAGCATTGAGGTAACATGCTTTAAAGCCAAATTTGGTCAGCCAGTTTAGTGCATTAAGATTATTTACATTTTTAAACCACTTTATGTCACAACAGATTTCTCTGCGTGAAATTCCGGTTGCTCTCCCCGGGGAGAGCGCGTCGCCACAAGTGCAGCGCCACCCATTATTATTTTTTTATTTTTTCATGTTTGCACCTGTATGTTTCCCTATTCCCTGTGTCCAGTGTGTGTGTGTCTGTGTGTGTGTGCGCGCGAGCGTGCATGTGGACACAAATTCATGTTAGGATGATTGTATACTTTAAGTATTTGTATATATATACAAATACAATTCAAATACTTAGGCTCCATCCTAACAAAAGATGGCACATCAAACAATGAAGTGAAAGCTCGCATTGCAACAGCAACATCTGCTCTAGTCAGACTCGAGAAGATCATCAGAAGCAACAACATCAGCTTCTGCACCAAATACCACCTTTACAAATCCCTCGTGATATCTATCCTCCTATATGGCTGTGAATCATGGACTCTGACAGCAGAGTTAGAGAGGAGAATCCAAGCATTCGAGAACAAGTGCCACAGAAGACTCCTCAAAATATCATACAAAGAACACAAGACCAATAACTATGTGAAAGAAGAAATCAAAAAGCGTGTGGGCCCCCAAGAGCCTTTGCTCTCCACCATAAAGAGGAGAAAGCTGATGTGGTTTGGTCACACCACAAGACACAACACCCTAGCAAAAACCATCCTGCAAGGAACAGTCGAGGGCAAGAGAAGAAGAGGCCGCCAAAAGAAATCATGGGTTGACAACATCAAAGACTGGACCGCCCAACCCCTACAACACCTCCTACTAGCCACACAGGATCGTGAAGCATGGAAAAAGATCTCTGTTGCGTCTTCTCTCATGTCCCCCCTACGTCCTTTGGGACATGGGACTGAGTGAGTGAGTGATACTTTAAGTGTGAGCGCGCGCGCGCGCGCGCGCGCGCGCGCGCGCGCGTGTGTGTGTGTGTGTGTGTGTGTGTGTGTGTGTGTGTGTGTTGTTGTTGTTGTTGTTCTTTAGTGACTTTATGCCGCTGAGATCAGCTACAGATTTGTGTCAATGTTTGTCTCAGCTGGACTGGTTCACAGCTTGTGACACTATTGACCATACCTTCTCCATTTGTTGTTGTTGTTGTTGTTGTTGTTGTTGTTGTTGTTGTTGTTGTTGTTGTTCATCTTCTTCTTCTTCTTCTTCTTCTTCTTCTTCTTCTTCTTCTTCTTCTTCTTCCTTTTCTTCTTCATCGAACACTCAGATAACAACTATTTTTGTCTGTCATATGAGCGAAAATGAGTTGCACTGCTGTTAAACGCCTGACAGTCCATTA
>CM060350.1:5165559-5168059 GCA_030674155.1 Stramonita haemastoma
GTGCAAACGCACGCAGAACATCTTGCGCACACGTTAAAAAACTCGTTCTGCCTTTCGGAAAGAGCAGGCCATTGTGTGCTGGTAGGAACGGTTGACCACAAAATATTTTTTAAAAACCAGCATACACACAGGTGTCGTGTTTACACACCATTCCTGGGGAAAAATCGAGGAGTTGGAGTCCCCAGGGCGGCTCGGGGTTGTATATGGCAACGTTCTGGTGGCTCCTGTGACGGCACTGGAACCATTCGTATCGGCGACTGCCTTTCCAGTGGACCATTCCAGCGACGTGGAGAAAGAGAGAGAGAGGAGAGAGAGAGGAGGAGAGGAGAGAGAGAGAGAGGGGGGGGGGGGGGGGGGGGGGGGCGAGGGGGGGTCTGCTGCATGGGTAACAGCTTGCCCTCCATACTTAATTACCCAGGCTTTGCGCTCTAGAGCTAGAGCACAAGTCCGTAATCTTCCGAGACTAACAGATGCCTACCTGTAGTGTAGTGTAGTGTAGGTAGCGTAGTGTAGTGTAGTGTAGTGTAGTGTAGTGTAGTGTAGTGTAGTGTAGTGTAGTGTAGTGTGGTGTGGTGTGGTGTGGTGTGGTGTGGTGTAGTGTTGTGCAGTGCAGTGCAGTGTAGTGCAGTGCATTACGGTGCATTGTATTGTATTGTATTGTATTGTATTGTATTGTATTGTATTGTATTGTATTGTATTGTATTGTATTGTACACCACTTTAAGTCACGCCAAATTTCTCTGCATTATATTCGGGCTGCAAAATCTCACGACTGGTGAACCTCACAGCTTTGGCCGCAGAACGAAAAACACCAAAAGAAATCTCATTGACTTATTTACTTTTTTTTTCTTTATCTCTTCATTCCTTTCCCTGGCTTTACAGTTTTTGCAACTAAACCAGACGCCACAGAAAAACAGGGGCGAGAAATAAAAAGGATTTTTCGGCAGCTATTTGTGACTAGAGTTGTCGATCTTGGTCAGATGTGGGTTGTCAGAGTAAGCTCCCTTTCAAACTGCATCTGATTAAGTTAATCGAGCTCCAGAAACCATCAGATGATGATGATGATGATGATGATGATGATGATGATGGTGGTGGTGGTGGTGGTGATGATGATGATGATGATGATGATGATGATGGTGGTGGTGATGGTGGTGGTTGGTGGTGGTGGTGGTGGTGGTGGTGGTGGTGGTGGTGGTGGTGGTGGTGGTGATGGTGGGTGATGATGATGATGATGATGATGATGATGATGATGATGGTGAGGAGGAGGAGGATGGTGGTGATGATGACGACGACGACGATAATGATGATGATGATGATGATGATGATGATGATGATGGTGATGGTGATGATGATGATGATGATGATGATATAATGATTTATGGATTTAATACAGCACTGTACCTTGTAAAACTAAATGAAAGCGCTTGTAATCAACCAATTCTTATACATGCATCCGATCACAAATAGTTTTAACAAATGAAAATGTACACACAGACGCATGGACACACGCACGGACGCACATGTAAACACACACACACACACACACACACACACACACACACACACACACACACACACACACACACACACACACACCAACACACAAAATTGACTTTGAATTTGACTTTGAGGGGACGGGATAGCCTAGTGGTCAGAACATTGCACTCGCAATTTGACGACCCGAGTTCGATTACCGTTCGAGATGATTTTTTTCCCCTGGAGTTAACATCTGTGCTGACTCCGCTCTCCCAAAAGTCTTTCAATTGAGACTATAAACCGAGGCCCTGTATGCTAACGCACGCAGAACATCTTGTGCACACATTAAATCCTGTTCCGCTTTTCGTAAGTTGTAACACTGATGACCGAGCGGCAGTGCTGGGGCTCTTATGAAGAGTGTCCTCACAGAGTAGGAGGCTGAGAGGGCTGGGTCAGGACAGGGACCGCTTGACCACTGTCATTCATTCATTCATTTAGTCTTTTGTATCGAGGATAATGGAATAAGCGCTCATGTGCTTTTTTCTTTACATTTATTTATTCATTTCTTTCTTTATTTTATTTTATTCTTTTATATCGAGGATAATGGGATAAGCATCATGTGCATATTTTTTTTTTACATCCAGTCCCGTGTGTATGCAGTTTTTTTATATACAAAGTTCAAACCTACCCAAATTTGTGCAAAAATCGTATGAGTTTTGAGTCAGGTGCTAGTCTTTCTATTAAAAAAAAGTGTTTTCATTTCTGTGGATACCTTAGTACAGACAGTGCAAATGCAAGAGTGGTAATTACATGAAAATAGAAGGAAAAGAAGTCAAAACTAACACGGTCTAGTCTAGTCTGCAGCCTAAAACGGTGCTTGTCCTAACCCCACCCAACCCAACCCTCCTCCCCCACCCAACCCAACCTCCTCCCCCACTCCCCCCTACCACCACCCTTCCCTTCCCCCCTCTCCTCTTCCAATTACAAATCTTGCTTTCGTTCCTGAATTCAGGATACATCCACCC
>CM060350.1:5173059-5183059 GCA_030674155.1 Stramonita haemastoma
CACACACACACACAACACACACACACACACACTAAACATACACTCATGCAGAAAGGCACTCCAATGTCTGCAGGTCAACCCTCAAGGGCACACCACCTATACTGACGATAACAATAATAAATTTTCCCCTTTGGGATGCTTGGGGGGGCTTGTCAGTTTAAAGTATCCCCACTTTCTGGAAATTCTGTGCTAGAAATTCCCTCTTTTCTATCCTTCTCTTTGTTTCTGCTTTGCTCCTTTTTCTTTCTGTCCCCATCATTCTTGTCTGTTTTCTGCCTTCTTGGTCCATTCTCCTGTCTTTTCTTTTTCTCCAGAAAGACTGAAAAGGTAACGATTCTCTCCCCATGCCGAAGTTGGATGCGCTGGGCCTGACTTGTCAGGCGCTTAACGGCAGCGCGACGCATTTTCGCTCATAAGACAGACAAAAATAGTTACTGTCTGAGCGTACGAGGAAGAAGATTTGATTGATTTGATTTGAATTGATTTATTCTTTTATATCGAGGATAATGGAATAAGCACTATTGTGCTTTTTTTCATCCAGTCCCCGTGTGTGTGCAGTTTTGTAAATGTCATCTGTTCCCACCGGCACACGATGGCCTACTCTTACGAAAAGCGGAACAGGATTTAACGTGTGCGCAAGATGTTCTGCGTGTGTTCACACACGGGGCCCGGTTTAAAGTCTCATCCGAAGGACTTTTGAGGAGAGTGGAGTCAGTACTGATGTTAACTCCAGGAGAAAAATCTCCTCGACCGGACTCGGACCCGGGTCGTCAAATTGCCAGCGCAATGTTCTGACCACTAGGCTGTCCGTCGCAGAAGAAGAACAAGGAGAAGAAGAACAACAACAAGAATTACGAAGAAGAAGAAGAATTACGAAGAAGAAGAAGAATTACGAAGAAGAAGAAGAATTACGAAGAAGAAGAAGAATTACGAAGAAGAAGAAGAATTACGAAGAAGAAGAAGAATTACGAAGAAGAAGAAGAATTACGAAGAAGAAGAAGAATTACGAAGAAGAAGAAGAATTACGAAGAAGAAGAAGAATTACGAAGAAGAAGAAGAATTACGAAGAAGAAGAAGAATTACGAAGAAGAAGAAGAATTACGAAGAAGAAGAAGAATTACGAAGAAGAACAAGAAGAACAAGAAGAACAAGAAGAACAAGAAGAACAAGAAGAACAAGAAGAACAAGAATTGCGAAGATAAAGAAGACGAATTGCGAAGAAAAAGAATTGCGAAGAAGAAGAAGAAGAAGAAGAAGAAGAAGAAGAAGAAGAAGAAGAAGAAGAAGAAGAAGAACCACCACCACACCACCACCACCACCACCACCACCACAACAACAACAACAACAACAACAGCACCAACAACAACAGCAACAACAAGAGAGGGTTTAGCCTCGGAGCCAGGAGATGCCCACCGGGGTGGGAACCACCACAATGTCTCTCTAACAACCCGTGGCCGCGATGTTCTAGTCCCCAAAGGCTTTGACAGGAACCCAACTCCCCACAGGCACACAAGTGTAGGGGGAAACCCAATCTGAGGTCACCATGAGACCAGAGCACCCGAGACCACTTATTGTATCAGAGACTGACTCTCTTGTCTCTCTGTCTCTGTTTCTGTCTGTCTGTCTCTCTGTCTGTCTCTCTTTCTCTTTGCGTGTTGCTATATAATGAAAAGGAAGAGGGTACATGGAGAACTATAGAAGAAGAAATGAAAATAATGGGCAAAACATGAAATGAGATTGGCTGGCTTGCCCAAGACAGAGATGGCTGGAGCAGACTTGTTGGCGCCTTTTGCTCCACCCGGAGCAAGGAGGATTAAAGTATATATATATATATATATATATATATATATATATATATATATATATATATATATTATATATATGTGTGTTGTGTGTGTGTGTGTGTGTGTGTGTGTGTGTGCGCGCGTGTTGTGTGTGTGTGTGTGTGCGCGTACGTGCGTGCGTGCGTACATCTCTGTCAATCTGTCTTTCTGTCCGTGTACGTCAGTGCATGCGTGCGAGCATGCGAATACACACAAATATATACACTGTAAACACTACTTTTTTCTGTGACCTAACATGTCTCTCCTCACAAACTCACCGCCTATCCCTCAGATAGCGACGAGAGACGACAGCCAGATTTTCATCGCAGAAACAGACAACTCCTCCTCCTCCTCCTCCTCCTCCTCTTCACAACTGGTGGGTCAAGAGTCCCTGGACGCCGTGGACAGAGACTGCAAAGCCTGGGGAGCTGTACCGGTCTCTTTGGAATCCCCTGGACAGTGGGGGGACACTGTGAGGGCCCTGAAATCCCACCGCAGGTACAACAATGTCTACCTCTGGCTCAACCTGCGCCCAGCGCGACTCTTTGCGGACCAGTTTCGGGATATCTACTTGAGAAATATGTAGGTGGGGAAGGATATAAGTGGGGGGGGGGGGGGGGTGGGGTAGGGGGAGGGGGATTGTGGGGGGGGGGGTAGGGTATGTGTGTGTGTGTGTTGTGTCGGTGGGGAGGGGGTAGGGTGTGTGTGTGTGTGTGTGTGTGTGTGTGTGTGTGTGTGTGTGTGTGTGTGTGTGTGTGTGTGTGTGTGTGGTTGTTGGTGTGTGTGGTGTGGGTGGGTGTGGTGTGGTGTGGTGGTGGTGGTGGTGGTGGTGTGTCAGTCAGTCAAGTCAAGTCAAATGATTTTATGAGGTAAGTTAAGTTTAATTAATCGGTGTGTGTGTGTGTGTGTGTGTTGTGTGTGTGTGTGTGTGTGTGTGTGTGTGTGTGTGTGTGTTTGTGTGTGTGTGGTGTGTTGTGTGTGTTGTGGTGTGGTGTGGTGTGGTGTGGTGTGGTGTGTGTGTGTGTGGTGTGTGTGTGTGTGTGTGTGTGTGTTGTGTGTTTGTTGTGTTGTGTTGTGTGTGTGTGTGTGTGTGGGTGTGTGTTGTGTTATGTTGTGTTGTGTTGGTTGTGTGTTGTATGTGTTATTTAATTATTTTTCTATTTATTCATTCGTTCCTTTATATCGAGGATAATGGAATAAGCTCTCGTGTGCTTTTTTACATCCAGTCCCTGTGTATATGCAGTTTTGTAAATTTTGTCATTTGTTCCCACCGGCAACATATGTTGTGTGTGTGTGTGTGTGTGTGTGTGTGTGTGTGTGTGTGTGTGTGTGTATGTGTGTGTGGGTGTGTGTGTGGTGTGTGGAGAGAGAGAGAGAGAGAGAGAGAGAGAGAGAGAGAGAGAGAGAGAGAGACAGACAGACAGACAGACAGACAGACAACACAGACAACACAGACACACAGACAACAGACAGACAGACAGACAGAGACAGAACAGACAAGACAGACAGACAGACAGACAGACAGACAGACAGACAGAGATGGAGAGAGAATCTGTGTGCGTACACGCGTGTCTTTTTGCGTACACGCGTTTCTCCTTGCGTGCATGCGTGTCTTCATATGTACATGCGTCTGCCCCTGTTGTCTGTCTGCTTGTCTACCTGCCTGTCTGTGAGTCTGTCTGTCTGTGTGTGTGTGGCCAGGTATATCGACACGTGGCAGTGGGGAGAGGGGGGGACCAGTGGCCTACTACTTTCACCCCACTTTCCGCCAGACCTACGACTTCGCTGCCATGCTGCAGGTGTCGGAGTGGCTGCCTCATGCGGTATGCACCTACGCGCCATTGTTCGGAAAGGTACTGTGTCCTGGTTTTTTTTTGTTTTTTTTGTTTTGCTTCGCTTCTGTGTGTGTGGTGTGTGTGTGTGTGTGTGTGTGTGTGTGTGTGTGTGTGTGTGTGTGTGTGTGTGGTGTGTGTGTGCGTGTGTGTGTGTGTGTGGTGTGTGTGTGTGTGTGTGTTGTGTGTATGGTGTGTGCGTGTGTGTGTGTGTTGTGTGTGTGTGTGTGTGTGTGTGTGTGTGTGTGTGTGTGTGTGTGTGTGTGTGTGTGTGTGTAGTGTGTGTGTGTGTGTAAGTGTGTAAGTGTGTGTGTGTGGTGTGTGTGGTGCGTGTGTGTGTGTGTGTGTGTGAGAGAGAGAGAGAGAGGTGGAGGTGGTGAGAGAGGGGGGAGGGGAAAGAATAAGGAGAAGGAGGGAGAGGGGAAGAATGGAGGGAGGGAGGGAGGAGGGGAGAGAGGGAGGGAGGGAGAAGGAGAGGGAGGGATAAAGGGGTGAAAAGGGGGAGAGAGGGAGTGAGGGGGAGAGAAGGAGAGAGAAGTGGAGAGAGGATGGGAGATATAGAGAGACAGAGATAAAGAGAGGAAGAGAGATTTGATTTGATTTATTCTTTTTTATCGAGGATAATGGAATAAGCACTCTTGTGCATTTTTACATCCAGTCCCTGTGTGTGTGCAGTTTTGTATATGTCATCTGTTCCCACCGGCACACGATGGCCTACTCTTACGAAAAGCGGAACAGGATTTAATGTGTGCGCAAGATGCTCTGCGTGCGTTCGCACACGGGGCCTCGGTTTACAGTCTCATCCGAAAGACTTTTGAGGAGAGTGTAGTCGGCACTGATGTTAACTCCAGGAGAAAAATTTCCTCGACCGGACTCGAACTCGGGTCGTCAAATTGCCAGCGCAGTGTTCTGACCACTAGGCTATCCGTCCCGATATAGAGAGACAGAGATAAAGAGAGACAAAGAGAGAGAGAGAGACAAAGAGACAAAGGGAGAGAGACAGAGAGAGACAAAGAGAGAGAGACAAAGATAGACAGAGACAGACAGACAGACAGACAGACAAACAGAGACAGACACAGAGACACACACAGACACACACACACACACACTGTCGTTCTTTTCCGCAGAGCTTCAGAAAACGCGACCCCAAACACTTCAACAAACTCCGACTCTGCAAAATCCCGCAAAGGCCTTCAAGGGAGAGAATCACACTCAAGCCAAACACCGACGTCACAGCGCTCTCTCCGGTGCCTTTGGTCACGTGCCCAAAGCAGCACGTGACTCTCTCTATCCTGACCTGTGACCCCTACAGTCTGTGTGGGGGAGGAGGGAGGTTGGAGAGGAGAGGGTTGTCCTATACGGTGATGTGTACTACATTAAGCTCCAGGTCTAGCTCTCTGGGACAGCCTACGCCTTATTTCTCCTGCAGAACGACCTCTGAAGAGCGCGTGCCGTACAGCGTGGTGTGTGACTGGAGACAGGACTGCGGGGATAACAGTGACGAAGCGTTCTGTGAGTTCCCGCCTTGCGGCCCTGGGAGTTTTGACTGCGGGCAAGGACAGGTGATTTATTTATTTATTTATTTTATTTATTGTTTTATATTTATTGTTTTATATCGAGGATAACGGAATAAGCAATCATGTGCTTTTTTTTCATCCGGTCCCCGTGTGTATGCAGTTTTGTAAATATTGTCATTTGTTCCCACCGGCACACGATGGCCTACTCTTACGAAAAGCGGAACAGGATTTAACGTGTGCGCAAGATGAGTGTGTGAGTGTGGGTGGGTGGGGGTGGGGGGGGGGTGTGGAGGGGTTGTGTGGGTGTGGTGGTGGGGGTTGTGTGTTTGGGGGAGGGGGAGGGGATAACTGTGACGTAGCCTTCTGTCAATTCCGCCTTGCGCCCCTTGGAGTTTTGCTGCGGGTAGGGACAGGTGGTGGGGTGTTGGGGTGGGGTGGGTGGGGGTGTTGGGGATGGAGGTGGAAGGGTTGTGGGGTGTGTGTGGGTTGTGTGTGTGTGTGTGTTGGGAGGGGGTTGGGCATAACAGTGACGAAGCTTTCTGTCAATTCCCGCCTTGTGGGCTTCGAAGTTTTGACAGCATGCAGGGGCAGGTGAGTGGTGTGTGTTTGTGAGGGGGGGGGTGTTGGGGTGTGGGGGGGTGTTTGTGGTGGGGATGGGGGTGGGGGGGGGGTGAGGTTTTTTAAAAATTTATTTTTATTTTATTTTATTCTTTTATATCGAGGATAATGGGATAAGCACTCATTTGCTTTTTTTTTTCATCCAGTCCCCGTGTGTATGTAGTTGTATAAATATTGTCATAATTATGTTCCCACCGGCACACAATGGCCTACTCTTACGAAAAGCGGAACAGGATTTAACATGTGCGCTTAAAGGGATAACAATGACGAAGCGTTCTGTCACTACCCCAACACACACACACACGTGCGCGCGCGCACGCACACACACACACCACCTACCCCCACCCCCACCCACCCACACACACGTTTTTTTGTTGTTTTTTTTAAATTTCCTCTCGCTTCTTTACATCCATATCATCACGTTTCATTCTGAGTTTTGTTGGGGGGCGATTTTTTTTTCTTCATCTCTTTCTCTCGTTCTGTTTCAATGCATAGCAGCCGAACTTGATATGTTTTAGCAGTTGCCACATAAATATGTCATGAGGTTTTCTTTTATTTGTTGCATTATTTCCTTTTCTTTGCTATGCTTTGTTTACCCCATTCTTGAGAGAGAGAGAGAGAGAGAGAGAGAGAGAGAGAGAAGAGAGAGAGAGAGAGAGAGAGAGAGAGAGAGAGAGATCTGATTTGATTTGATTTGATTTGATTTGATTTATTCTTTTATATCGAGGATAATGGGATAACAATGACGAAGCGTTCTGTCACTACCCCAACACACACACACGTGCGCGCGCGCGCACACACACACACACTACTCCCACCCCCACCCACCCACCCACACGTTTTGTTGTTGTTGTTTTTTTGATTTCCTTGTGTTTTTTTACATCCAGTCCCTGTGTGTATGCAGTGGTGGCCTGAAGAATAAATCTTGTTCATTGTTCATTGTTCTCAGTGCATAGCAACCAGCAAGGAGTGTGACCGCTTCTACGACTGCAAGTCTCTGGCCGACAAACGCCCTTGTCCAGATGTGGGCAGAGCCGAAATCCCCTTCAACACCACCCTCCCCCCAGCCCTCGTCACCTTCGACAGAGCGGGCAGTTTCACCCTGACCCCTCTCCCCGCCAACACCACCCAGTGTCCAGACACACACTACCTGTGTCCAGGTGAGGGCTACTGTCTACCTGTCTTCACCAGGTGTAACGGCATGATTGACTGCCCGGGGCATGAGGATGAGGCTGGGTGTGATGCGTACACCTGTGCGGGGCTGTACCGGTGCCGTGGCTGGACAGAACCGTGTGTTTGCACTGGAAGCACCTGTGTGACGGTTGGGACCAGTGTCCGCTCCAGGATGATGAACTGATGTGTGGGGTGAAGGACACCTGCCCTGACCGCTGTGTCTGTTACGGCATGACCCTGCACCGCTCTGAGACTGACCTCCACCTGCGCTACCTGGAGGGCAGAGGGACCGGGCTGACCTCAGAGGTCATAGCTGACCACGCCATGCTGATCCACCTGGGTGTTGGGGCTTGTGGGTGGAGAAACGTCAGTGACCTGAGACTGGTCAACCTGCACGTGTTGGACCTCAGTGACAACCTGATTCACACCGTGCACTTTCCACACCTGGCTCCGTTGAAGAACCTCAGGGAACTGGTTCTGGCGGGCAACCCTCTGTCCACACGTTTGACCAACGCTGGAAGCCTCTACAAGCTCAGTCAACTGTTGCTGCTAAACCTGTCCCGGGTCCCTGACCAGTATCTCAATTTCCCAACCTATTCCGACTTCATGCCTCGCCTGCAGATTTTAGACTTGTCCCAAACCGGACTCACGTCCTTAAAAGCGAATGAATCGTTCAGATATTTGAAAGTGCTGTATTTACGTTCTTGTCCCATCAGCGAGTTCCAGGGCAGCTTTCTGAGGAAGATGGAGGACCTGAAGCTGGTCTGTGGCAACAACTTCAAGCTGTGCTGCTCCGCTGTGCTGCCCGAGGACTTCACGGGAAAATGCCTGGCGCCAGTGGACGAAATCTCCTCCTGTAAAAACTTGCTCAAGTCGGGGTTGTACGGCCTCCTCCTTGCTGTGTTCGCCCTCCTGGCTCTGTTCGGAAACCTGAGCAGCTGTGTCTATCGCGTGGCCCTGTTTTCTGCCGGCAAGAACAAGGTGGGTTTTCTGGTGTTTGTCGTCCACCTGTCCCTGGCGGATTTCTGCATGGGCATCTACCTGTCCATCCTGGGAGTGATGGATCGTGTCTACGCTGGGAATTACCTGTGGCAGGAAGTGGCGTGGAAGAGAAGCGCGGTGTGCAACGTGGCAGGATTCCTGTCCCTGCTGTCCTGTGAGGTGTCCTCCTTCCTCATCTGCCTCATCACCCTCGACCGTTTCCTCGTCATCCGCTTTCCTTTCAGCCGTCTTCGTTTCGGAACCACGTCAGCTCAGGTGGCCTGTGGCGTCATCTGGGGGCTAGGGGTGATCCTGGCCTCCATCCCTCTACTCCCTGTGACGTCTCACTGGGCTTTCTACAGCCAGACAGGCATCTGTATTCCTCTGCCCGTCACCCGAACCGACTTCCCTGGCCGCCATTACTCCTTTGCCGTCATGATTGTGGTCAATTTTGTCCTGTTCCTCTTGATTGCCGTGGGCCAAGGTTTTATCTACTGGTCGGTCGCGACGAACACAATGAAACAGGACGTGTCGAAGAGCAAGGACGATGCCGTCGCCAAAGACAAAAGCAGATCCAAAGAGTTCACCATCGCTCGTCGTCTGCTGGTCATCGCCATGTCGGACTTTCTGTGCTGGTTCCCCATTGGGGTCTGTGGACTTCTGGCCAAGCTGGACATCCCTGTGCCAGGGGAGGTCAACGCAGCCATGGCTACCCTTGTTCTGCCGGTGAATGCGGCTATAAATCCTTTTCTCTATACCTACACCGTCTTGAGGCAGAGACGCGCAAAGCAGAAGGAAGCCAGTTTGCAGAAGTTTATTATTGCACAGGTGAAACATGAACTGGCGGGATCTCATCGTTAGATGGAGTGAAAAAAAACTACTTTGTAGGGTTTTAACAACTCTGAAGAATAAAATATGTATATGTGTGTGTATAATTATATATAAATATATATATATATATATATATATATATATATATATATATATATATATATATATATATATATATATATATATGTATATATATATATATACACCGTAAAATCCCTAGCATACGCCCCCCCCCCCCCCCCCCCCTGCCACTGAGTTAGGGTAAAATTGGGGGGTGGGCGTTTGCTAGGGATAGACCCTTTTGCACAAAGTAATTTTTGTGCTCAACCGTGTAATTGAGTGAATACAATCCCCGAAAGCATGCAACTTAGGTCGTGTGAGTAGAAGTGAAGGAAAATAGGGAAAAAAGGGACTTTGAGGCAAAGAAGGCCAGAACATTCCCTCGGAACTGAGGAAGTTGATCCTCAAAGTCTGCAGGGACCTTTTGGCTTGAGCTGGTTCCCTGTCGCCAAGACACCAAGTGGCGCTGTTTCCAGCGACTTAACCACATGTCTGATGCCGAGAAGCCCACCACATTGAAAGCACCTGCCAGTTTCATCGCTTTCCGTTGTTGGTCCTTGTTTCGCAATACCCTGCCTTCAGATCTTTCATCTTCCAGATAATGCAGCACACCTTGGTTGACATGTTCAGGTGTAACTGCTAGTCCTTTTGACAGTTTCCGTTTTTGTTTCTTTTCTGTACTGCTGTTCAAGTCTATCTCTGTTTTCACTTCATTCCCTGATCCTCTTCCTATCCACAGAAAATTCACGGGCACACTCCGAAACATTCCCACCTGCTTCGTTATCCAGATACTGGAGGGCTTCCAATTTGAAAGATACAGTGTCGCTTTGGCATTTTGCAAAAATTGCACAGAGAGATTCAAGAACCAACGTCAGTGGAAAAGGGATGACGTACTTTTAATTCATTTGTTGGGGATGGGTGGTAGTGAGGAGAGGGGACAAAGAATACGAAAAGGTAAAGAAAGGGGAAAAGATGACTATTAGATCAGTCTGCACAAATCCTAGTGAAAGTGAGCATAGTCTCTTTGAAAAAAGCAGGATGGGCGTTTGCTAGGTAGTTACCCCTGTGCACAACTTTTGGCCCAAAGTGGGGGGTGGGCGTTTGCTAGATGGTGGGCTTATGCTAGGGATTTTACGGTATATATATATATATATATATATATATA
>CM060350.1:5190559-5195559 GCA_030674155.1 Stramonita haemastoma
CTTAACACTCTGGAGATCTGTCACCCAGAATGTGCCACTCTGACTCACTCACTTATCCATCTCACCTGGGAATCACTGTGAGATTGAAAATCACACACTGAATGAGAGAAGTTTGCGTGTATGACTGTTTTTCAAGTGCCTCACCATACAGGCAGCCATATCACGTGCGCATCACTCTGACCACCAGGCATCCCTGTCCACACAACAAGGAAGGACATTCCTGGTTTATATTCGTCCGAAGGACTTGTGGGGAGAGTGGAGTCAGCACTGATGTTTATAGGAAAAATCCTCTTAAACGAGATTCGAACCCGGGTCAGCAGATCACGAGCGCATGACTCTGACCACCAGGCTGTCCCATCCTTACAACAAGGAAGAAGAGCACACCTGGTGACTACCTGGTTCGAGTCTGGTTGAGGAAATTTTTCCCTGGAGTTAACATCAGTGCTGACTCCACTCTCCCCAAAAATCCTTCGGATGAGACTTTAAACTGAGGCCCCGAGTGCGAACGAACGCAGAACACCTTGCGCACACGTTAAATGATGTTTCGCTTTTCGTAAGAGTAGGCCATCGTGTGCCAGTGGTGAGAACAGATGGAAATATTTACAAAACTGCATACACACGGGGACTGAATGTAAAAAAAGCACATGAGTGCTTATTCCATTATCCATTGTGTGTTGGGGTTAACCCTGCGATAGACTGGCGTCCTATCCAGGGGGGAGTCTATGACTCTCAGTCGCTTAACGCCACAGAAACCGGGATAAGCACCGGCCTGATGAGCCTTAGGCTCGGGACAGACTTTAACTTTAACTAACTAACTAACTTGATATAAAAGAATAAATCAAATCAAATCACCTGGAGGGAGGAGAGAAACAGGTGATGTTGCTTCTAGAGGGGGAAATACGCACGCATCCCTCTGATGGCGAGAAACCCCAGTCACCCAGGTGCAAGACATCGCGGTTTGGCATCATTATGCCCCCCAAAAATGACACCGCTTCAAGTCACGGTACATTTCTCTGCATGAAATTCGGGCTGCTCTTCCTCCCCGGGGAGAGTGCTTCGCCACAAGAGCAGTGCCACTCATTATTTTTTTCTTTTTCCTGTCTGCAACTGTACTTGTTTCCCCTATCAGAGTGGCTTTTTTCACAGAATTTTTGCTAGGGACAACTCTTTTGTTGCCGTGGGTTCTTTTACGTGCCCTAAATGATTATGTGTAACACACAGGACCTCGGTTTATCGTCTCATCCGTAAGACTAGCACCCAGACCACCACTCATGGTCTAATGGATAGAAGAAAAGTTTTGGGCCAAAACGGGATTTGAACCACTGAACTCTTCAAACCGGACTTTTCGCTTTCTAGACAGGGGCGGTGCTTCTAGACTACCGATCCACTCTCCGGATATCTACAGAAAGTGAAGAACACAGAGGAGCCGCTTTAGAGCAAAAGATTAGGTTTAGAGTTCGGGTTAGGGTTAGGGCTTAGGATTAGGGTTACCGCTAAGTAAGGGTCAGGGTTAGGGCTAAGGTTAGGGTTAGGGTTAGGGCTAGGGCTAGGGTTAGGGTTAGGGCTAGTGTTAGGGCTAGGGCTAGGGCTAGGGTTAGGGTTAAGGTAGGGTTAGGGTTAGGTAAGGGTAGGTAAGGGTAGGGTTAGGTAGGGTTGTAGGGTAAGGCTAGGGCTAGGGTTAGGGTAGGGTTAGGGTTAGGGCTAGGGTTAGGGTTAGGGCAAGGGTTAGGGCTTAGGGTTAGGGTCTAGGTTAGGGTTAGGTCTAGGTTTAGGATTAAGGAAGGTTAGGGCTAGGGTTATTAGGTAGGGCTAGGGTTAGGGTTAGGTAGGGTTAGGGTTAGGCTAGGGTTAGGGTAGGGTTAGGGCTAGGGCTAGGGTTAGTGTTAGGGATTAGGATTAAGGCTAGGTTGGTTAGGGTTAGGGTTATGGTAAGGGCTAGGTTAGGGCTAGGGCTAGGGTAGGGTTAGGGTTAGGGTTATGGCTAGGGTTAGGTCTAGGTTAGGGTTAGGTAAGGCTAGGGTTAGGGTTAGGGCTAGGGTTAGGGCGAGGGGTTAGGATAGTAGGCTTAGGGTTAGGGTTAGGGTTAGGGTTAGGGCTAGGGTTATAGGGTTAGGTAGGCTAGGGTTAGGGTTTTAGGGTTAGGTTAGCTAGGGTTAGGTTAGGGCTAGGGTTAGGGTAGGGTTAGGATTAAGGCTAGGGTTAGGGTTAGGGCTAGGGTTAGGTTAGGGCTAGGGTTAGGGTTAGGGTTAGGTTAGGCTAGGGTTAGGGTTAGGGCTAGGGTTAGGGTTAGGGTTAGGGTTAGGTAGGTTAGGGTTAGGGTTTAGGGTTAGGGTTAGGGTTAGGGTTAGGGCTAGGGTTAGGGTTAGGGTTAGGGTTAGGGTTAGGGTTAGGGTTAGGGTTATGCAGGTTAGGTTAGTTAGGGTTAGGGTTATGGCTAGGGTTAGGGTTAGGGTTATGGTAGGGTAGGGTTAGGGTTAGGGTTAGGGTTATGGCTAGGGTTAGGGTTAGGGTTAGGGTTATGGTAGGGTTAGTGGGAGGTTAGGGTTAGGTAGGGTTATGGCTAGGGTTAGGGTTAGGGTTAGGGTTAGGGTTATATGGCTAGGGTTAGGGTTAGGGTTAGGGTTAGGGTATAGGGGTTAGGTGGTTAGGGTTAGGGTTAGGGTTAGGGTTAGGTGTTAGGGTTAGGGTTAGGGATTAGGTTAGGGTTAGGTTGGTTGGTAGGTTAGGGTTAGGGTTAGGGTTAGTAGGGTTAGGGTTAGGGTTAGGGTTAGGGTTAGGGTTAGGGTTAGGGTTAGGTTAGGCTAGGGTTAGGGTTAGGGCTGTAGGGTTAGGGTTAGGGTTAGGGTTAGGGTAGGGTTAGGTAGGTTAGTTAGGGTTAGGGTTAGGGTTAGGGTTAGGGTTAGGGTTAGGTGTAGGGTTAGGGTAGGTAGGGTTAGGGTTAGGGTTAGGGTTAGGGTTAGGGTTAGGCGGTTAGGGTTATAGGGTTAGGAGTTTAGGTGTAGGGTGTTAGGGTTAGGGTTAGGTTAGGCTAGGGTTAGGGTTAGGGTTAGGGTTAGGGTTAGGGTTAGGGTTAGGGTTAGGGTTGGTAGGGTTAGGGTTAGGGTTATGGCTAGGGTTAGGGTTAGGGTTAGGGTTAGGGTAGGGTTAGGGTAGGTTAGGGTTAGGGTTCTAGGGTTAGGTAGGTTTAGGGTTAGGCAGGTTAGGGTTAGGTGGTTAGGGTTAGGGTTTAGGGTTAGGGTTAGGTTAGGTTAGGAGGGTATGTTAGGGTTAGGGGTTAGGTAGGGTTAGGGTTAGGGTTAGGGTTAGGGTTGGTTAGGGTTATGTAGGGTTAGGGTTAGGGTTAGGTGTTAGGGTTAGGTTTAGGGTTAGGGTTAGGGTTAGGGTTAGGGTTTAGGGTTAGTTAGGGTTAGGGTTATGGCTTAGGGTTAGGGTTAGGGTTAGGGTTAGGGTTAGGGTTAGGGTTAGGGTTAGGGTTAGGGTTAGGGTTAGGTTAGGGTTAGGGTTAGGGTTAGGGTTAGGGTTAGGTTAGGGTTAGCGGTTAGGGTAGTAGGGTTATGCTAGGTTAGTGTTAGGGTTAGGGTTAGGTTATGGCTAGGGTTAGGGTTAGGGTTATGGCTAGGGTTAGGTTAGGGTTAGGGTTAGGGTGAAGGTTAGGGTTAGGGTTAGGGTTAGGGTTAGGGTTAGGGCTAGGGTTAGGGGTTAGGTTAGGGTTAGGGTATGAGGTTAGGGTTAGGGTATATGGCTAGGGTTAGGGTTAGGTTAGGGTTGTGGCTAGGGTTAGGGTTAGGGTTATGGTAGGGTTAGGGTTAGGGTTAGGGTTAGTGCTAGGGTTAGGGTTATGGGTTAGGGTTAGGGTTATGGCTAGGGTTAGGGTTAGGTTAGGGTTATGGCTAGGGTTAGGGTTATAGGGCTAGGGTTAGGGTTAGGGTTAGGGTTATGGCTAGGTTAGGGTTAGGGTTAGGGTTAGGGTTAGGGTTAGGGTTAGGGTTAGGGTATAGGGCTAGGGCTAGGTTAGGTTAGGTTAGGGTTAGGGTTAGGGTTAGGGTTAGGTGGTAGGTTAGGGTTAGGTAGGCTAGGGTTAGGGTTAGGGTTAGGCTATGGTTAGGTTAGGTTAGGGTTAGGGCTAGGGTTAGGGTTAGGCTTAGGGTTATGGCTAGGGTTAGGGTTAGGGTTGGGTTAGGGTTAGGGTTATGGCTAGGGTTAGGGTTAGGGTTATGGCTAGGTTAGGGTTAGGGTTATGGCTATGTGGGTTAGGGTTATGGCTAGGGTTAGGTTAGGGTTATGGCTAGGGTTAGGGTTAGGGTTAGGCTAGGTGTTAGGGTTAGGGTTATGGTTAGGTTAGGGTTAGGGTTATGGCTAGGGTTAGTTTAGGGTTAGGGTTAGGTTATGGCTAGGTTAGGGTTAGGGTTAGGGTTAGGGTTAGGGTTAGGTTTAGGATTAGGGTTAGGGTTAGGGCTAGGGTTAGGGTTAGGGTTAGGGTTATGGCTAGGGTTAGGGTTAGTGGCTATGGTTAGGGTTAGGGTTAGGGTTGGTGCTAGGGTTAGTGTTAGGGTTAGGGTTAGGGCTAGGGTTAGGGTTAGGGTTAGGGCTCTCCTTGGAACGTCTTTCTTCCTGTTTTGAGGATGGGATAGCCTTGTGTTCAGTGTTACCCGAATGTGATATGGCTGCCTATGTGGCGAGGCACTTGAAAAACAGTCCTATGGGCAAATTTATCATTCAGTGTTCAATTTTCAATCTCACAGTGATTCCCAGGTGGGATGGATGAGTGAGTGAGCCAGGAGTGGCACATTCTGGTGACAGTCCCCCAGAGTGTTAAGCTGGGGAACACACAACAACAACAACTGGTGATATTTTGCGTGCGGGTAAACCTTTAAAAAATCCAACCAAAAAAACCACTAGCCATACGTTTCCCTCATGAAAGAGAAACAACAACAACAACAACAACAACAACAACAACAACAACAACAACAATAAGAAAATATAGTTTTGTTCGTAGACTA
>CM060350.1:5200559-5203059 GCA_030674155.1 Stramonita haemastoma
GTGTCTCGAAACGTGACGAAAAAGAAACCTGAACAAACCAAACGGGTAGGTGCAACCCCACCCGAAAAGAGGAAAAAATACTCCACCAAAGACCACAGCAAGCCAGAATCCACCTGTCTGGGAGATCTACAAGAGAAAGATGCCGAACGTTTCGAAAGCGGGACGATTTCAGAAACCCGAGATCCAGAACCGATGAACACGGATCAAGGAGATGAAACAGGAACAGACCAAGCAGCAGCAGAATGCGTCGTGTTAATGGAAGACGACGAAAGTGGTGAAGTTACTCAAGAAAATGCACCAGACGACAACGACGATGTCGAGGAGGACGCAGGAGACAAACCGGTTGAAAGCGAAGCGAACAGGAAGCTGGGTAAAGCGAAGCGGTTAAGTAAAAAGCAGCTCCGGCTCCGAGAAGAAAAACTGGAGGAGGAGAGAGAGAGGGCGGAACGACGCAAAAGACGGGAGGAGAGGAAAAGGAAGAGAGAGCTTCAGGCCAAGTTGGTGAGTTGTGCTGAATTGTGTTGTGCTGATTTGTGTTGTGTTGATTGTGTTGTGCGTGTTGTGTTGGGTTTTGCTGTGTTGGTTTTGCTGTGTTGTGCTGTGCTGTTGTGTTGTACTATGTTGTGTTTTGCTGTGTTGTGTTGTGTCGGTTTGTGTTGTGCCGAGTTGTGCTGTGTTGTGCTATGTTGTGTTGTGCCTGGTTGTGTTGTGCAGTGTTGTGCTGTGCTGTGTTGTGTTTGTGGTATGTGATGCTGTTTTGTGTTGTGCTATGTTTTGTTTTGCCAAGTTTTGTAATGCTGTGTTGTGTTGTGCCATGCTTTGTTGTGCTATGTTGTGTCGTGCTGTGTTGTGTTGCGCTATGCTGTTTTGTGTTGTGCTATATTGTGTTGTGCTGTTGTGCTTTGTTGTTTTGTGCTATGTCGAGTTGTGTTGTGCTGTGTTGTGCTATATCAGGTTCGGGTTTTGTTGTGCTGTGTTGTGCTGTCTCGTATCGTGTTGTGCTGTGCTGTGTTGTGTTTTGTTGTTATGTTATGTTGTTTTGTGTCGTGTTGTGTTGTGCTATGTTGAAGAAGAAGGAAGAAGAAAGAAGAAGAAAGAAGAAGAAGAAGAAGAAGAAGAAGAAGAAGAGAGAAGAGAAGAAGAAGAAGAAGACAAAAACAACAAAGGAAGAACAGAGAAACCAGAAGAAGAAATGAAGAACATAGTAAAAACAAAAAAAAAAAAACAAAAAAAAAACAAAAAAACATAGAGAGAAAGTGGAGTAAAGACCCACAGTAATAAGTAACAACCTGAATTAAGGTAGTTATGACCCGCTATAGAATGTTCTGTTTAGAATACTATGATTACTTACAAGAACAAAAAAAGTATGAGCAATACCCATGCAAGACACAACCCCACCAATACATCTCAGCTATAAAAAATGACTAAAATCAAGACACTCACAACTTCGAATCTACAGCGGGATGTAAAAAGCAACTTCGACGAACATGGTATTTGTCATCCTCCCACCCACCAGTCCATTGCTACTCATTAAACAGCCTCGATTCCCCCCATAACTATAGTAGCTATCCTAAGCCTTGACCTTATAGTCACCGTATGAGGCTCAAGCTGCCTTACCCCATCCAGCCCACCCCCCCCCTATCCTCCACTCCTTCACCATTTCTTCTTCTCCTCCTATTGCATCTCTCTCTGTCCCTGATCTTCTCCTCTACCATTCCTCTCTTCTCCCTTCTCTCTCCATTTCGCTTAAATGGTTCCATGAGAAGGCAATCGCCAACGCTGATTCGGCCGTCGCAGGAGCCAGCAACATTGCTAGTATTATCCATTAGCCCCGAACTTCCCCCCGAGTTACACTATAATAAACCTTATCCTAACCTTGAACCTTATTCTCCCCCCCCCCCCTCCCATTCACCCCCTTCCCCCTCCCCCTCCCTCCCCTCCCCCCTCCCCTATTTCTTGCCGACTGACCAGTTTAAACAGCCAATTTTCTTCTTCTCCTCCTAAGTTGCAATCTTCTTCTCTGTCCCTGTAATCTTCCCTTCTAACCATATCCTCTCTTCTATCCCTAGATATCTACTATACCAGCCTCTATCCTATCATAATGGATAGGTGGTCTACAGGTAACGAGCCTACCTAGTCAGCGAAAAGTCCGGGTCTTAAATGTGCAGTGGTTTGATCCCAGTTTAGGCCAGAAACTTTTCCCCCCATCCATTAGACTATGAGTGGGGGTCTGGGTGCTATTCTTTCGGGTGAAACGATAAACTGAGGTCCTTTGTGCTACACATCATTATTTAGCGCACGTTAAAAAAAAACAAAAAAACACGGCAACAAAATAGTTGTCCCTGGCAAAATTATGTAGATAAAGCCACTCTGATAGGGAAACAAATACTGTTACGGACACGAAAAGATAAAGATATGATAATAGGCGGTGCTACTCTTATGGCGACGCACTCTCCCAGGGGAGAGCAGCCGGAATTTCACGCAGAGAAATCTGCCGTGG
>CM060350.1:5215559-5223059 GCA_030674155.1 Stramonita haemastoma
TAATTAGCAGCTGAGAGGAGCTGAAAGTGACAGCTGTGTACATGTACATTACAACATTTACATTCTTACATTCATATTGTTACACTTACATTTTTACATTTACATTGTTACATTTACGTTGTTAAATCTATAGCGTCATATTTACATTGTTTACATTTACATTGTTACGTTTACATCGTTACATTTACATTGTTACACATTTACATAGTCTACATTTACACCTTTACATTTATATTGTTATGTTCACATTGTTTCATTTACATTGTTACATTTACACTTTTACATTTACATTTTTCCATTTTACACCACTTTTAAATTAAGGCAGATTTCTCTGCGTGAAATTCCGGCTGCTTGTCGCCACAAGAGCAGCGCCATCCATTATTTTTCTGTAGTTTTTTCCTGTCTGCATATATATTTGATTTCCTATCAGAGTTGCTTTTTTAAACAGAATTATGCCAGAATTATGCCAGGGACAACTCTCTTTTACGTGTGCCAAATAATTGTGTATAACACACGGGACCTCGATTTATCGTCTCATCCGGAAGGCTTAGCACCTAGACCACCAGTCATGGTCTAATGGATGAGGGAAAAGTTTTGGGCCCAAACGGGGTTCGAACCACCGCACACTTCCGACCGGGACTTTTCGCTTTCTAGGCAGGTGCGTTACGTCAAGACCACTAATCCACCTTGCTTTGGAAATTATTCTTTTTTGTTGTTGTTGCCGTCTCAATCTTGTCCTGCTGTTCACACGCCGTTCATCTTAATCTAACCCCCCCCCCCCCCCCCCCCCCAAGTTATATCCAGATTTTTTGTTATGTGGCTTCCTTAGGGTTGGAAATTAATACACAGGGAGCCTAATTCAGTTCAATTCAATTCAAACACTTTATCATCTTAGAGACAGAAAAATTCAAGCGGGTTACAAGTAAACAGTAAAAGAAAAAAAAAAAAAAAAAAAAAAAAAAAAAAAAAACAGTAAACATGTAAACGTAAACAGTAAACAGTATTTAAAAATATATATATATAAACCCAGTAAACATGTAAACGTAAGCAGTAAACAGTAAAAAAAAAAAAAAAAAAGAATTAAACATGTAAACGTAAACAGTATTTTAAAAAAAAGTAAACGTAACCAATAAATAGTATATAAAAAAATGTTTTAAGCCAGTAAACATGTAAACATAAGATCACGGACATATACCACAACACAGTATCCGAACATCAGCACGCGCCCATTACAATATAAACAGCATCCACAAATTAATCAGCAATGCCTCAGCCAGCCATCAATCCATGACAGGCTGCAGTGGGGATACTCGCCAGAATGTCAGGGGGACGGGATAGCCTAGTGGTCAGAACATTGCGCTCGCAATTTGACAACCCGGGTTCGATTCCCGTTCGAGGAGATTCTTCTCCTGGAGTTAACATCAGTGCTGACTCCACTCTCCCCAAAAGTCCTTCGGACAAGACTATAATTATAAACCGAAGCCCCGTGTGCGAACGCACGCAGAACATCTTGCGCACACGTTAAATCCTGTTCCGCTTTTTGGAAGAGTAGGCCACCGACTGCCGGTGGGAACGGATGACACGATTGACAAAAACTGCATACACACGGGGATTGGATGCAAAAAAATCACGGGAGTGCTGATTCCATTATTCTCGATATAAAAGAATAAAATAAAATAAATAAATAAATAAATAAATAATGGCCCTGTACTGATGCTGGTGTTCAGTTTGGTTGGGGTTCTTTATTATGCATGGCAGTACATGTATACCTACGTTAATTAATCCACGCAGTGCCGTGAAGAGGGGGAGGGGGGGGTCTGCTGCATGGGTAACAGCTTGCCCTCCATGCATACATGCCCAGGCTTTGAGCTCAAAGACTAGAGCGCAACTCCATAGTCTTCCGAGACTGATGGGTGGCTACTACTACTACTACTGGGGTGGCGCTATGTGGATCGAGGAAAGAAGCAGCTAGGTGTGAATAGATGATGATGATGATGATGATGATGGTGATGATGATGATGATGATGATGATGATGGTGGTGATGATGATGATGATGATGATGATGATGATGATGATGATGGTGGTGATGATGATGGTGATGATGATGACGACGATGATGATGATGATGGTGATGATGACTATGATGGTGATGAATGATGACGCCGATGACGATGAAGACGACGACAAGGGCTATGATGATGACGACGACAACGACGATGATAATGATGATGATGATGATGATGATGATGATGATGACGACGACGATAATGATGATGATGATGATGATGATGATGACGATGACGACGACGACGACGACGACGAGGATGATAATATTAACTTCACACACATTCAACTGTCATAACCACCATTCACCACCACCACCACCACCTTAAAACCACCACCACCACCCACCATCATTACCACCACCAACAACAACAAACAAACCACAACTGAATTTTCCACCTGTCTTTAATCTTCTGTTTCCAGACCTGTTCCTCTTTCTGATCGGCCAGGAGAAATCCGTCACCCTTGAAGACCAGATTCTCCACCAGCACACCCACACCACAGATGCTGAAGACGACCTCAAACCATCCACAGCAGCAGCAGCAGACCCCAACTCGTCCGGCTTCTACCACTCTGCGCCAGAACAAGATTCAGGTTTCCTCACACCATCCTCACCTCAGGCTTCTGTGGACGTGAAACCCACAGCTCAGACCCTCACGAGGACCTCAGCACTCTCCTTAACGGCTGCACGATCTTCGGAAGACCTCCAGGCTGCAGAACGAAGACGGAAGATTTTTTCTGGATACTCCACAGCAGTGGAAACGTCACCCACGCTTTCAGACTCCTCCAGCCTTCAGAGCGGAGAGACGCCCCGTCCTGAAGACGTTCGGAACGTCTTACTGCCCCAAGATGGTGACCTCCGCTGAAGTCTGGGTCAGAAACTGGGGACGTTGCTGACACTGACCTTGAAGATCTTGAGGCTGGAAAGAAGGAGAGAGCCGCAGACAAAGATGGGGGGAACTTTCTATCTTCGTCTCCTGACATTTTGAATCAGTCTGATACCGATGCTGCTTCTTCGATCGTTGCAAAGGCGGAGACAGACCCCGAACACATCTTTGCGAGTGCTTCAGACGTAGACAGTGAGATACTGACCAACTCCAGTGCAGACACGGACAATGACCAAGGTTTAGGAACCAGCATCCACACCAGCCCCCAAGACGGGCGACAGGCGATAGCTATAAATATCGAAAACAGCGATTGGTTGGATTCTGGTCACGTGAGTCGTGAGGCGGATGGCGCGTGGCCAAACCGCCATGATGGCAGCAGGGGAGGGGAGTCTTACACCCCCTTGACTCTGGAGAGGGGGATCTCGTTGTTACCTCCCCCTGAGTTTGAACCACCCCCTTCCCCCCTCTCCCCACGTCCGCCAAGTTCAGGGCTGCCCAGTTTGCCCTTGACCCCAAGGTCACGGCGTCAGCACCTTGCCTTTAACGGTAAGATCTTGTTGGGCTGGGGTTTTTTTGTTGTTGTTTCGTTTTTTGTTTGGTTCGTTGTTTTTGTTTTTATTAGGAGGGTGGGGGATTCGTTATTTGTTGTATGAGATTTTTTTCCCTGTGTGATAAGCAATGCGTGCTGTTGTTGGTTTTTTTCTCTAGATAAACAGGAATACTGTCTTAGAAACAAAGGCAACAAATAAAGTAATCCTTTATGTTGCTGCTGCAAATATTATGGGTGGGGGCTAGAGAGAGAGAGAGAGAGACAGACAGACACACACACACACACACACACACACACACACACACACACACACACACACACACACACACACACACACACACACACAGACAGGGGCAGGGGCAGGCAGGCAGGTAGGCAGACAGATTTTATGTGTGTTGCTGTGGTGCACGTTCCCTAGCTTAACACTCTGGGGGGCTCCCAGAACACGCACTCTTATCTTACTCATCCCTCACTGTCAGATAAAAAGTACAGTCTACATGATGATCAGATCTCCGTGTGTGACACTTTTCCAAGACCTCGTTACAGCGGTATCCATACTCCGATTTCAAAGGATTTGTTTATTATTTAGCGCACGTAAAAGAACCCACGGCAGCAAGAGAGTTATCCCTGGCAAAATTCTGTACAAAAAAAAGCCACTCTGATAAGGAAAACAAATAGTTAGAGACAGGAAAAGACCAAAAAAAATGGGTGGCGCTGCACTTGTGGCGACGCGTTCTCCTTGCCACCAGGAAGGAAAGCAGCCCGAATTTCACGCACAGAAATCTGCTGTGACTCTAAAGTGGTATAAAAATAAATGTAGATATAAAACTTGTCACAGACCATTGTCCTCTGTGTCTCTCTTCTCACAGTCCATTTTGCTCTTTGTTCCTCTTCTCACAGACCATTTTGCTCTGTGTCTCTCTTCTCACAGACCATTTTGCTCTTTGTTCCTCTTCTCACAGACCATTGTCCTCTGTGTCTCTCTTCTCACAGACCATTTTGCTCTTTGTTCCTCTTCTAACAGACCATTTTGCTCTGTGTCTCTCTTCTCACAGACCATTTTGCTCTGTGTCTCTCTTCTCACAGACCATTTTGCTCTGTGTCTCTCTTCTCACAGACCATTTTGCTCTGTTTCTCTTCTCACAGACCTCTTTCCTCTGTGTCTCTCTTCTCACAGACCTCTTTCCTCTGTGTCTCTCTTCTCACAGACCATTTTGCTCTGTTTCTCTTCTCACAGACCATTTTCCTCTGTGTCTCTCTTCTCAGACCATTTTGCTCTGTGTCTCTCTTCTCACAGACCAGACCACTTTCCTCTGTGTCTCTCTTCTCACAGACCACTTTCCTCTTTGTTCCTCTTCTCACAGACCACTTTCTTCTTTGTTCCTCTTCTCACAAACCATTGTCCTCTGTGTCTCTCTTCTCTCAGACCATTTTCCTCTTTCCTCTGTGTCTCTCTTCTCACAGACCATTTTGCTCTGTGTCTCTCTTCTTACAAACCATTTTCCTCTGTGTCTCTCTTCTCACAGACCATTTTCCTCTGTGTCTCTCTTCTCACAGACCATTTTCCTCTGTGTCTGTCTGTACAGCAGCAGGACGGCCCCAGTCCCTTTGCAAGCCGTAGTGACCACACGTCAGGATGCTCAACGGGACTTCAACCTCCAACTGGACCGTCTGGCCACTCCCGACCCCACAGATGATGACATCACGCTCAAGAACCAGCGTCCAGACTCCAGCCCCGAAAAGGAGAACGAGTCCTCGTCGCCAGGACACTCTGAGCAGAACTTGTTTCTCAAAGACCTCGAGGAGCAAGTTCTGCACACGAAGCGAGCTTTGGACTCCAAGACCACTCCCAGACCTCCCGACACTGGAGGAAGAGAGAAGGTGGTGTTTGTGATTGGTGATGATGATGAAGATGATGATGGTGAGGAGGATGGACGTGAATCAGTCGTGGAATCCATCATCTACCCGGTGTACGTGCCTCCCTGCGCGAGAGAAGCCAGGACAGGATTGAGGCTTCCTAGCATTGATGCCAAACACCCTCACTCCGGCTGGAGACGCTCAGCAGATGACGTCAGCTCCACGTCACTAGGACTCTCTTTGCCCACCTCCAAAGACTCTCTTTCCGGAGTCTCCGACACGGATCTGAACTTGCTGGTAGATGAGGAGGAGGAGGAGGAGGAGTACGATTTCTCTTTCGGCGACGTAGTGTACAAACGCCCTGCCAGCCCTGGTTCCCCCAGTTCTCTGTCTACCATGACCTTCACTTTGGACGTGTCAGACCATGTCAGTTCTCTGGGCGGGGACGACTTGTCTCCGCGGGTTTCTCCTGACCTTTCTGATGATCTTTCTCCTGAAATTTCTGATCATCTTTCTCCTCAAGTTTCTGATCATCTTTCTCCTCAAGTTTCTGATCATCTGTCTCCTCACGTTTCTGATCATCTCTCTCCTGAACTTTCTGATCACCTTTCTCCTCAAGTTTCTGAGAATCTCGTTTCCAACACGAACCTCAAAAATGTCACCAACAGAGATGAACTCCAGGCAAAGGTCCTCGAGGGGAAGAAGACAGGACACTGCTGCTGAAGCGCGGAAAACAGACACGAGGAGAGACTTTCACAGAGACAAAGCCAGCAGCAGCAGCAGCGGCCTGAAAGCAGGCGGTGAGGGGTCAAAGAAACTGAGCGCGAGGCAGAAACAGTCCCCACTGCGCCACTCCCTCACCTGCCACCTCGTCACCCTCAAAGAACTCTCCCCCTCCGCCCCCACCTCCCCCTCCCTGTCGCCCCGGGACCCCAGCAGACTGAAGAGGGGGATGTCCTCTCCCAGACTGCGCACCTTCTCTCCCTGCTGGCGTGACCCCGCCCTCCCCAGGAGGGAGCCTCCCGCGGCTAGGAGAGAGCCTGCCTGTGCCCAGTTGGAGCTCGTGCTTCCAGAACCTTCCTCGCCCAAACCCTGGCAGCGGCTGCCTCCTAGGAGAGCTGCATCTCTGAACAGGACCAGTTCTCCAGCGGCTCGGGCTGAGTCCCTCAGGTTCTACTCTCCCTCAGCTCGTGGGGGTACGGCGGATTCCTTGAAAACGCCACGCCTGGACTCCCCCCCGGCACACAGACGGAGGGTGGACACCTCCAGGAGTCCCAGTTCTCCCTCAAGACACTGCTCCGTTAGAGTCTTCAGGACGGGGTCAGCACTTTTCCAGGAGGCAGAAAGGAAGCCTGGGGACAAGCGCAGCAGTACGACCCAGGGAGTCTTCCCCCCTGGCGAGATCAGGAACGTCGTCAAACAGATCACCCGGAGGAGACAACACCGAACAGTCTCTCAAGCCTCTAGCGAAGCTCAGCAGAAGAAGATGGAGAAGGAAAAGTTTTACGGCCCCAATTTCGAGGTCATCATGAGCCAGAAAGGAGAACCTGAAGACCTCTTGCAGAAAAGCTTGTTTCCTGACTCTCCCAGGACCAAAGGGCCCAGCCACAGCACCTCCTGCAGGGAAAATCAGAGCTGGGTCACACCTGACCCAGGAAGCCCCTGCAGGTGAAGGAGGGGGCAGACGCGTGCTTGATTTCAAGGCAGCTGCAGCGTGTGAAAGAGATGGAGATCCGCATCACGCAAAGACGTCACAACTGGAAGGGTAACGACAATGGCGAAGTGGGGAAGACCTCGGCTGATTTTCCCTCAGGACTGCGCCGTTCCAGAACAGCCACAAACATGGCGTCAGACAGCAGCCTCCTCTCACGGACCTGACCCAACGTGACCCAGGATCCAGGATCCAGCGCTGAAGGATCCAGACACAGAATCAGACCCAGATCCTGCTCTTCCTTGAGAAGAACCAGAAGCGTGGCGAGTTCGGATTCAGCCACAGAGAACGAAGTCTGTGTTCCCCAAGTTTCCCAAGCCATCAAATCTAGCAGATCACACACATCCAAGAACTCTCCCCAGAGATGTAGCAGACCTCAAGAGAAAGAACCTGTTGTCAACATCGTCAACATGGAACCCCTTCTCAACGA
>CM060350.1:5230559-5255559 GCA_030674155.1 Stramonita haemastoma
ACACAAACAAACACAAACAACACAAACAAACACAACACAACTACACACACACACACACACAACAAACACACACACACACACACACAACACAAACAAACAACAAACACAAACAACACACACAACACACACACACACACACAACAACACACACACACACACACAACACAACACAACACAACAACACAAACAACACACACACAAACACACACACCACACACACACCACACCACAACCACACCACACACACACACACACACACCACAACACACACACACACACACACACACACACACCACACACACACACACACACACACACACACACCACCACCAACCAACCACACCACAAACCACAACACAACACAACACAACACACACACAGCAACTAACTCCCGCCACACTCATCCCACACACAGGAGGGTGCGGAAACACTGGCAGCACGGGCTGACAACATTTTGATTTGATTTGATTTGATGTGGGCTGACAACATTTTGATTTGATGTGATGTGGGCTGACAACATTTTGATTTGATTTGTTGTGGGCTGACAACATTTTTGATGTTGATTTGTTTGTGGGCTGACAACATTTTGATTTGATTTGATTTGATGTGGGCTGACAACATTTTGATTTGATTTGATGTGGGCTGACAAAATTTTGATTTGATTTGATGTGGGCTGACAAAATTTTGATTTGATTTGATTTGATGTGGGCTGACAAAATTTTGATTTGATTTGATGTGGGCTGACAAAATTTATTTGATTTGATTTGAGGTGTGATGTGTTGTGTGACACAATTTTGATTTGATTTGATGTGGGCTGACAAAATTTTGATTTGATTTGATTGATGTGGGCTGACAACATTTTTGATTTGATTTGATGTTGATGTGGGCTGACAACATTTTGATTTGATGGTGACACAGGAGGATGCCGAAACACTGGCAGCACGAGCTGACAGACTGCCTAGAAAACAGGTCTCTGTGCCTCATCACATGCATGGCGCCCTGCTACCAGTACAGCCTCAATGCCGAAGTCCTGGATCATAACTGCGTGGCTTGCTGCCTCATCTACGCGCTGGGCATGCCCTGTGGCTGCTGGGGGGTGCTGGGCGCCTACATGCGAACCCTGATCCGCCACCAGAAGGGCATCGAGGGTTCGCCTCTCGTGGACCTGTTCGTGCACTGCCTCTTCCCCTGCCAGGCTCTCGTGCAGGAAGGACAAGAGGTGCACCTCAGCAGATTGCCCGGGAATAGATAGACAGAGAGAGATGGGTGGTGGATGGTGATAGAATTGAGAGAGATAGACGGGTGGGTGGATGGATAGAAGATTGAGAGGAGATTGAGATGGATGGATGGATGGATGGATGGTGTTGTGCTGATGTTTGGTGTGTTATTGTTTTGTTGCTGATGTTGTGTTATTAGGAAGGACGGTGGCAGGATGGTTTAAGACGTTCGCCTGCCAATATGTAAACCGCGAGTTTCTGGGTTCGTACCCAGCTCGCCCTTTCTTCCCAGTTTGACGAAAAAATTGAACTGAATGTCAAAGTCATTCGGATGATACTATAAACCGAGGCCCCGTGTGCGAACGCACGCAGAACATCTTGCGCACACGTTAAAATCCCGTTCCGCCTTTCGGAAGAGCAGGCCATCGTGTGCCGGTAGGAGTGTTGACAAAAATTTTAAAAACCAAAAAAATACAAGTGTCGTATTTAGACACCATCCCTGAGGGGGAAAAAAATGGGTAGGCGCTGCACTTGTGGCGACGCGCTCTCCCCAGGGAGAGCAGCCCGAATTTTACGCAGAGAAATCTGCTGTGACATAAAGTAGTACAAATAAAATAAAATAAATAAAATAAAATTGTTACTATTGTTGTTGCTGACGTTGGCGTGTTAGTGTTACTATTGTTGCTGACGTTGGTGTGTTAGTGTTACTATTGTTGTTACTGATATTGGTGTTATTGTTTCTATTCTTGTTGCTGATGTTGTGTTATTGTTACTATTGTTGTTACTGATATTGGTGTTATTGTTTCTATTGTTGTTGCTGATGTTGTGTTATTGTTACTGTTGTTGTTGCTGATGTGTGTTCTTGTTACTGTTGTTGTTGCTGATATTGTGTTGTTACTGTTGTTGTTGCTGATGTGTTATTGTTACTGTTGTTGTTGTTGCTGATGTTGGTGTGTTAGTGTTTCTATGTTGGTGTGTTAGTGTTACTGTTGTTGTTGCTGATATTGGCGTGTTATTGTTACTATGTTGTTTGGTTGTTTGATGGATGTGTCATTGTTACTATTGTTGTTGATGACGTGTTATTGTTACTATTGTTGTTGCTGATGTTGGTGTTATTGTTACTGTTGTTGTTGCTGATGTTGGTGTGTTAGTGTTACTATTGATGTGTTGTGTAGTATTACTATTGATGTTATCTGTGTTATTGTTACTGTTGTTGTTGCTGATGTTGGTGTGTTATTGTTACTGTTGTTGTTGCTGATGTTGTGTTATTGTTACTGTTGTTGTTGCTAATGTTGTGTTATTGTTACTGTTGTTGTTGCTGATGTTGTGTTATTGTTACTGTTGTATGTTGCTGATGTGGTATTGTTTCTATTGTTGCTGATGTTATTGTTACTGTTTGTTGCTGAGTGTGTGTTTGTTACTATTGTTGTTGCTGGTGTGTTATTGTTACTGTTGTTGTTGCTGATGTGTTATTGTTACTGTTGTTGTTGATGTTGGTGTGTTAGTGCTATATGTTGGTGTGATAGTGTTACTATTGTTGTTTTCTGATGATGATGATGATTGTTACTGTTGTTGTTGCTGATGTTGTGTAAGTGTTACTATTGTTGTTGCTGATGTTCTGTTAGTGTTACTATTGTTGCTGATGTTGTGTGCTTTGTACTTTTTTTTTTTTTTTTTTTTACAATAGTTCTTTACAGTTATTCATCGTTTTTTTCTTCTTCTCTTTTTGTTGTTTGTTTCTTCTTTGGGGTGATAGTGTTAGGGTTTTTTGTGTTTGTTTGATTGTTGTTTTTTCATCATCAAAGAAAGAGCTTGGCGTTTTTAGAATATCACAAATCCAAAGCCGACAAGAAAATGAAATGTGTGTGTGTGTGTGTGTGTGTGTGTGTTTTGTGTGTGTGTGTGTGTGTGTGTGGTGTATGTGTGTGCGTGCGTGCGTGCGTGCGTGCGTGCGTGGTGTGTGTGTGTGCGTGCGTGCGTGCGTGGTGTGCGTGCGCGCGCGCGTGAGGGGGGGAAGGGAGGTGGTGTGGTGTGTGTTGTGTGTGTGTGTGTGTGTGTGTGTGTGCATGCATGCATGCGGTCACGCGTGCGTGCGTGGTGTGTGTTATTTTTCTTGAGCCAGTGGTTCTTTTCGTTATGGAGATTTTTGTTGTTACTGTTATCTCCATAAATGAACATTGTGTAATTCCCTGTTGCAGGCACACAAACGCAAAACATTTTTCACAATCAAATATTCACCTCACACACAACACACAACATGATCTTTTCCACACTCCCACAAAACACTTCTTTGAAGTAAACCATTTTTTATTGTGCATACTTACTAGTTCCCATCGGCAAGGCAAATGACCAATTTTTTTGTGTGTACAGATAAAAGTCATCTAGACATTACCTTAAAAAAAAAAAAAAAGTTTGCATGTTACAAGAATAACTGTATTCTAAAAATATTGACAGTTTTCTTTTCTACAAAAGCACTGGTTCAGTAGACATGGCAGCAACAACATAGACTTAAGCAGCTATCTACAATTTTAAAGGTACAACAACAACAGCAACAAACAGCCACACAGAATTTAACAAACATGTATATCCACACCAGTTACATAAATACAATGTTTTCTTTGCTTTAAACTTGGCTAATTGTGATAAAATTGCCTGGTTATCATCAGGACATCACTATCATTTACAACTTTAAAGTTGCCAAATTTTGATAAAACTGCCTTAATTATCATAAGAACATCACTATCATCATTTACAACTTTAAAGTTGCCTAATTATCATAAAACTGCCTAATTATCATAAGGATATCACTACTATCATCATTTACAACTTTAAAGTTGCCTAATTATCATAAGGATACCACACTTATCATAATTTATGCAGTCTGAACCTTCGTTACTGTTATTTACTTTAAAGGCGGGATCATAATGATCTAGCACTTTCTTCCTTCACCTTTTCATTTATGATAATTAATTATGCAAAGAGATTGAATTTCATATTTCTTTTTTTCATTTCAGCAGTCCCATCATTTTGTAACTCTTTACCCTTCCCATTTTGTTGTTTCCTGCTCTACAGAATAACAAAGTCCCATTCGACTATCACCTCAATCATTTTCAGTGGCTCCAATAAGATTCCCTTCTCTTGTGCAAAGTCTCGTGTAATGTTACATGACAAAGAAATGAAAGAGATATGTTAAAGTTTGCATAATAAATTATTCAGAAATATCTTTTGGAACAAAAAAAATGCCATCACAAGGGTTTCATAAAGGCTGCCTATACAACAGTATTGTAGCTTGCATCATTGTCAATGTGTGTGTTGTTTTTTAAAAGAAACATCATGAAAGTTTCATGAAACACAGATTTGGGTCACACTTCCCAAGTAAATGATAAAGAAAGGCAGTTACAAGCTGAAATCATTTTCCAGATTAAAATAAAGAAAGAAATTATATCAAAAGAACGCAAATCAAATTATTCAACCAAAAAAATCATGTCAAAAGAACTAAAAATCACATTTTAACTGTAAAATGAATTATGGTAGTGATTGATTATTGGACAAAAAAAAAGTGTCGAAAAGAACTGAAATCACATTTTTACTGTTAAATTACTACAGAAATTATTCCACAAAAACCAACAGAAAATAAAATGCACATGTATGAAACTGGGACAAGGCAACAGAAACACTCTCACCACAGTGTGTATACAGACAGGATGGATTATTCACACAGTATCTCAAGCTTTGAAATTTTTCTCCAATAAATGATCGCAGTATATTAGAATGATCTAGAGGTGCGGTAAAGTTTCATTGTAAAACTTTATAATTCTGCAAAAAATTGAATTTTCCCTTTCTTTAAAAAAAATAATCCTAATATATACATTTATGTATTGTAAAGATTACAAGAAGGAGAGGAGATGGGCACTGCCCTCAATATGCTGGCCCCTAGAGAAGCTGAGGTCTCTGATGCCTTGCTCCCTATGACCGCCTAGGTTATGGGACACCTTTATCTTTTTTCTTTTTTTTTCAAAGATTTCAAGCTTTTTTTGTTGCTTTTTTCTTTTTTTTTTTTTTTTACATTATGTCTGCTCGAAGATCCCCTGTGTTTCCTGTGGGCACACCGGGATCCCTCAGTATAAACAGCATCCCCACCTTCTGGTATGTTCAGAATTCCCTCTTTTCTATCCCTCTCTTTGTTTCTGCCTGGTTCCTTTTCTTCCTGTCCCCACCTCCTTCTTGTCAATTTCCTACCTTCTTGGTCCATTCACCTGCCCTTTTTATCTTTCTCCAGAAAGATTTAAAAAGATAACCGTTCTCTCCCATGCTGAAGTTGGATAACTGTGCTGGGCCTGACTTGTCAGGTGCTCAATGGCAGCGTGACGCATTTTCGCTCATACGACACAAAACAATAGTTGCTGTCTGAGCGTTGGAGAAGAAGAAGAAATAAGGCTCTCCTGCTCTCCTCTGTATACACACTGTGTGACAAACTCAGGATATACATGTATAAATAGAGATCTGTAAAAATAAATAATAATAAAATAATGATAAAGTGTAAAGCATTGAGAAGCGATGGACGGAATAATGATGTTGCAATAGCAGCAGCAGCAGTGGTCACAATATTTCATCTGATCAATATTATTATTATTATTATTATTATTGTTATTAAGTCATGCATTTCAAAACAGAGGCACAAAGTCATAAACATATATTTAATAGTAGCTGCAAAGTAGAGTTGTGCATTTTTGGTTGGTGGTGGTGGGTGGTGTGTGTGGTGTGTGTGTGTGGTGTGTGTTGTGTGTTGTGTGTGTGGGGTGTGTGTGTGTGTGTGTGTGTGTGTGTGTGTGTGTGTGTGTGTTGTATGTATATATATATATATATATATATATAATATATATATATATATATATATATATATATATATATATATATATATATAACCCAGCATATAACTTTTCATCAACAAAAACAGAGGATCAGACTTGAGACATTAAGTGAGATAAGGCATGCAAATAATAATCAGCCAAAATACTCGGGTCATTCAAGACAAAGTGATAACTAAACAAAGACAACAAATACTTTCCACACAAGAGAGACAGAAGCTTGGAGACTGGTAAAAATTCATTTGTTTTTTTTTAACGCACTCCATTCTTGAAAACAGGATTTTTAATGCATCTTTAAAGAATCCACTCTGTTCTTGAAAACACGGATTTTTAATGCATCTTTAAAGAATCCACTCTGATTCTTGAAAACATGGATTTTTAATGCATCTTTAAAGAATCCCACTCTATTCTATAAAACATTGCTATTTCTTTCTTGTTTTTAAAAGAGGTTAAACTTTTAGAGCAGCATATGACATGAAACAAGCCTGGTTTCTGCTTTGAAACAGATATCAACTTTAAAAAAAACAAAAAAAAAAAAAAAATCTGGAAAAAAAACATGTTTTTTCATCATCAGAAGCTAGAATTCAGATTATCACATGACACAGAAAATCAGCCTATTTCAGCTTTAAAATAAATATATCATTTGATATAATTATATAATATTATATATATATATATATATATATATATATATATATATATATATATATATATTCTATCAACTTTGATCCCAAATAAAACCTGGCAAAATAAAAGTTTTCACTCTAATTTCCTTTTAAAAAAAAATCCAATACTTTGGTCTTCAGTTTGAGGAATGCATTATCTGTAACAAAAAGCAGTCTCTAAAACAAATAATAGTAATAAAAATAAAAATAAAAATCAACAAAAAACTCACTTTGGCTTGTATTTCATGATATACACCATTTACAATCTTCACCAGTAAATGAAATACTTTGGCTTCTAGTATACTGAACAGATCACATTCGCTTTCTTTAAAAATGTTAAAGAGAATATCACCACAACATTGAAACAAAACATAATTTTAGTCTCCTTCCTTTGACATACATACCTCCACAAAATAAAAACATATAACATACTTATTGATCTTTGTTGTTGTTTTGTTGTGGATTCCCCAGCTTAACACTCTGGGGGTCTGTCACCAGAATGTGCCACTCTGACTCACTCACTGATCCATCCCACCTGGGAATCACTGTGAGATTGAAATTGCACACTGAATGAGAAGTTTGCGTGTAGGACTGTTTTTAAGTACATCACCATATAAGCAGCTATATTCTGACTTCAGAGAAATATTATTTGTCTGATCTGCATATCAATCTACTTTCCCTCTCCTCACAGATTTTATGCTGTTGTTTTTGGTTGTTGTTTCCATAACTGACAGAACTAAAGCAATAGTTAAATATTCAGCATCTTCATTGGTGGTCTAGCGGGTAATGTACCTGCCTAGAAAGCAAGCAGTACAGGTTCAATCCTCCATTTTCTGCCCCCCCCAAATTATCCCTCCTCCATCAGACCTTGTGTTTGGATGCAAAGTCTTTCTAACTCAAGGTCTAATGCACTCAGCACAGGGTAAAGAACCCAAGGCAACAAGGAAGCTGTACCCAGCAAAATTCTGTAGAAAAAAAGCCACTCTTACAGTGAAACAGGATTTTTTAAGGGTGGCATTGTTTTAGCGGAGATGTGCTCTCCCCAGAGAGAGCAGCCTGAATTTCCTGCAGAACCCTCTCCTAACCCTTCCCTCCGTATTCAGCCACTACTGGGTTACAGAAGCATACAAATATGCATGCATGTACAGGGAAAGAGGGGATCTCTCCACTTAACGTAGGGACAGTGTTAACCCTCACATTCTTGGTAACACTGAAGATGTCGCGTTTGCTTTCGTGCATGAATACAAACCTTCCCTGCCTTGGTCTCCTTTTACGGTGTTGTAAGCATGTTGATATCTGGTTGTGAAAGAAAAATACTGATCATTCATGTTGAAGCTCACTGGGAATAACAAAATAAATGATAAATACCCCCCCCCCCCCTCACCCCACCCCCACAAAACCGATTCCCCTAAACACTCGTTTAAAAAAAAAGTGTCATCAGAAAATTGAAAGTAGATAGATATGTTATAGAAAGACAAGAAAAAAATATGTAAACTTTAAACACAAAAAAGTTAACAGCTTTGGTCCAAAATGAATAGCACACCGGTCTGAAATTCTTTTTTTTTTTAAACAATCTGAAGTAAATTTTACCCCAAAACAACAGCAACAACAACAACAATGACATAAAACCCTCTGTTCACAATTTTCTAAAGCTTTGTAAAAACTTAACATAAAAATTTTGCAAAACAGAATTACAAACAAAATGAAGCAGTATTATAAAAACCATTCACAAAACCGGGATGAGGAGGAGGAGAAAAAAATCAAACAGGGAGAAAAGAGTAAAACATACAGATAACAATAATAAACAGCTAAAAGAATAGATACTAAAATAATAAATAATAAGAGAGAGAAATAAAAAATAGAGAGAGAGAGAGAGAGAGAGAGAGAGAGAGAGAGAGAGAGAGAGAGAGACTTGATGAAAAAAAAGAATGTATGTAATATTCAAGCAACCAATAAAGTGAGAGCAAAAAAAAAAAAAAAAAAAATCCTCCCTACAATTAAAAAACAATGATAATGCACATTATAAACAAATACACACACACACACACATACATACACAAATAAATAACGAAAGCACGCAAGCTGACTATCGATATCCTTACAATGCTTTACAACATCACAGAAGCTTTCTTGTTGTTTTTTTTCCTTCTTCTATGCCAAAAAAACGAGACAGCATAACCACAACCACAGCATAATTAAAAAATATATAAAAAACACTACAGTACATCTGATGAATATTCTGCATGAATAACGAATGCATATATGTTCTAGTTTCATGATTATTCAAGGATCTGTCCCGTTTGCAAGAGCACACCCCTGTCAGCGTAGTGGCCCCCCCTTCAAAACAGCGCGTAGGGCAAAAACCGATCTCCACCTTTTATTTTGCAGCCACGAGTTCCCCTTCACCAGTACTATAGCCAACACACACAAAGAGAGGGGGACTGGAGAGAGAAGTGAGAGAGAGAAGAGACAGAGAATGGGATAGAAGAGAGAGAGAGAGAGAGAGAGAGAGAGAGAGGAGAGAGAGAAGACAGACGAGACAGAAGAGGGACAGAGAGAGAGAGAGAGAGAGAGTGAGGAGAGAGATGAGACAAGAGAGAGAGAGAGAGGAGAGGAGAGAGGAGAGAGGGAGAGAAGAGAGGAGAGAGAGAGGATAGGGAGAATAGGAGACAGAAAGGAGAGAGAGGGAGGAGAGAGAGAGATGGAGAAAGTGAGAGAGAGGAGAGGGAAATAGCAAGACAGAGAGGAGAGAGAGAAAGAGCGAGAGAAGACAAGAAACGATGAGACACGACATAAGACATGAGAGAAAGAAGAGAGAGAGAGACTAGACAGACAGAGAGAGGCAGATAGACAGACAAGAGACAGAGAGAGACACACACACATAGACATAGAAAGGCAGACACACACAGAGAGACAGACGACAGAGAGAGACACATAGAACTCAGAACTAAATAACTTAATGTACTTCGGCCTAGGGCCATAATACAAAGTTGGCGTAGGAGAAATTGACATTGCCACAGGTGGGCAAAAATCCAAAGAAAATATATAATACCAAGCTGAATGTCTATGAAAGAAAGGATGAAGAAGACAATGCACAAATACATAAAAAAGACATAATTATGAGAAAGAAAGAAACAGACAGACAAACAGACAGAAAGAGAGAAAATTACAAGAGAGAGACACAGACAGACAAGAGAGAAAACTACAAAAGAGAGAGAGGGAGACAACACAGAGATAGACTTGACATCCCATCAGCAGAACAGGCCTATACACCCTACTCCTAAGACAGCTAGACTCAGTTCAGAACAGCATAGAGCCGCAAGAGTTCAGTAATTTATTAATTTACACAAAGTATATTATATGCAAGTGTGTGTATGTGTATGCATGTGTCCTCTTTTGTTCCAATGAATCATAAGTATGTGCCTTTATGAATTTGCCTGTGTATGTCTGTATTCATGTGTGTTTTAACATAGATTAATTACAAAATCAGATATCTAACTTAAAAAAACATTCATATATGTATCTAAATGCACCGTTCATATATCAAGTGTGAAATATGTTTCCCAATTCTTTTCCCAAGTTCATTATGCCGCATTATCAAAATCTCAAATATTCTTCCCTTTTCCTACATATAGTTTTAATAGTTTTCTACAAGAATTTTACTGTAAAACAAGCCTTTCCTATCTATACACAATTTTCACAGTTTTTCCAACAAGAACTTTACTGTAAAACAACCCTTCTCTATTTAGAGAGTTTTACAATTTATCAACAAGAATTTTACTTTGAAACAACCCTTCCCCTATCATAAAGTTTTCAAATTTTCCAACAAGAATTCTAAAAACCTTCCCCTATACATATATAAGTTTTCACAATTTTCCAACAAGAATTTAACTTAAAACACCCTTTCCTATAAATATGTTTTTCACATTTTCCAACAAGATTTTACCTATGAAAGAACCCTTCCCAATAATTATAGTTTTCCCAATTTTCCAACCAAGAATTTGTCTTTAAAAAACCCTTCTCACTATACATACATATAATACTATACATACATACATACATATTAATAATACATAATATATATATATAATATATATACTCATATATATATATATATATATATATATATATATATATAATAGTTTTCCATTTTTTCCAACAAGAATTTTTCACTTTAAAACAACCCTTCTCATATCAAGTTTTCACAATTTTACCAACAATTTTACTTACAAAAAAAACCCAACAAAACAACCCCCCCCCCCCCCCCCCCCCCCCCCGCCAAAACTCAAGACACAGCCATCCTCCTCGTGCCACACTCACAGCAAAACTTGGCAGTAGGCACCGGGTAACGAGAACCAGCACTCGTGACAAAACTTGGACATGCGAGACGAATCCCCCATCGATCCCCCTCCCGCCCCACCTCGGTGACGACCCTTCGCCGACCCCACCCCGTTCTTGTGATGCAGCACGGCTTGGAGGGGAAATCCGGGGGGGATCGGAACAGGTAATCCTCCACGGGATCCCCCCCGCACTGTTCACTGGGGATTCGTCGTCCCGACTGCTGTACGAGAAATCGTCTGCGTAGCTCGGCTCCTTCCGGGAGCTGGGGAACTGTGGAGGATCCCTGTTTCCACTACGAACGCGATGTTGTTGTTGTTGATGTTGATGTTGATGATGATGATGAGGCTCTCTCCGGGCCGAGCGGGGCGTGACCTCGGACTGGTTCTCTCTCTCGTCGAAGCCGGCGGCGACCTCGTCGACCTCATGGATGTGGTTCCCGATGCCGGACAGCTTGCGGTGAGGGTTGTGGCTGAACTGGCGCGTGGACTTGCGGGCGTTGCGGCGTTGGGGGTGGTGGAGGTGGTGACCACGGTGGTGGTGGTGGTGGTGGTGGTGGCGGAAGGGGGGTGGTGGGGGGCGTGGAGCGGAGGTGTGGGGGGTGGGGTGGTCGTGGTCTGACAGGGTGGAGGCGTTCCTGCTGTAGTTCTGGGGGGCTCTAACGCCGACTCTGCACACACACACACAGGAGGACGGGATATAGCCTAGTGGTCAGAACATTGCTGCTCGCAATTTGACAACCCGAGTTTGACTTTTGTATTTGTATTTTTTTGTATTTGTATTTTTTTTTTTTGTACCACTTTATGTACACAGCAGATTTCTCTGCGTGAAATTCGGGCTGCTCTCTCCTCCCCGGGAGAGCGCGTCGCCACAAGTGCAGTGCCTACCCATTTTTTTTTCTTTTTCCTGTCTGCAATTGTATTTGTTTACCTATCAGAGTGGCTTTTTTCTACAGAATTTTGCCAGGGACAGACCCCCTTGTTGCCGTGGTTCTTTTATGTGCGCTAAATAGTGATGTGTAACACACGGGACCTCGGTTTTTCGTCTCATCCGAAAGACTATCCAAAAGATTCCCGGTCAAGATTTTTCCCCTGGAGTTAACATCAGTGCTGACTCCACTCTCCCCCAAAAGTCTTTAGGATGAGACTATAAACTGAGGCCCCTGTGCTAATGCAACGCAGAACATCTTGCGCACACGTTAAATCGTGTTCCGCTTTCCTAAGAGTAGGCCATTGTGTTGGTGGGAACGATGACATTTACAAAACTGCATACACACAGGGACCAGATGTAAAAAAGCACAAGAGTGCTTATCCCATTATCCTCAATATAAAGAATAAAATTAAAAAATAAAATAAAAAAAATAAAAAGAGAGGGGGGGTTTGACTGGGAATTTTTTTTTTTTTCGGTGTGTCTTGGGAGAATACAGATATTATGGAAATGACACTGTGTGGTGTGGGTTTGTTATGTGTGTTCAGGATGGGTGGAGTAATTTTTGGTTGTTTTTTTGGGAGTGATTTTTGTAGGAGGTGTGTGTGTGAGTGTGTGTGTGTGTGTGTGTGTGTGTGTGTGTGTGTGTGTGTGTGTGTGTGTGTGTGTGTGTGTGTGTGTGTGTGTCTGTCTGTCTGTCTGTCCATCTGTCTGTCTGTCTGTGTCTGTGTCTGTGCATAATGATAATAATTATGATGATGATGATAATAACAATAGTAATTATAATAATGATGGTGATGACAGGTAAAATAATTATTATTGCTGTTGTTGTTATATTATTGCTGATAACAACAAAAATGATAATAACAAGAAGAAGAAGAAGAATAACAATAATAATAATAATAATAATAATGATAATAATAATAATAATAATAATAATGATAATAATGATAATGAATTTTTCCTGTTTTTTTCAGGCCAACTGTCCCGTATAAACAGGCAAAATATGCATACATATATCAAAAAAAAAAAAAAAAAGATATGATTACAGTGAGTCAATAAACGTACATAGCAACAGACTTTATGTGCAGTATTCATTACAAACATAGCAACAAAATGTTCATATCGTCTCAAAAAATGATAGCATAACAATTCTTAGCTGAGAGGCAGACATCATTTCGTTTCTCTAAGTTTCAACGATCTTATAACGAACATAGCAACTTTGAAAAAACTGATTTCTCTCTCATGTTGTTGCATAAAAACTGTAACTTTAATTTTGAAGGGAACTGATACTGATAGTATTACAGCGTAAAAAAAAATCACGAAGAGTAACAAGAACAACACCAAAAACAACAACAAAAAGTAACAGTCCAACTTGAAATGACACGAATCTTCAATACTTTGTTTATTACGCTGTTTGTGAAGTGGGTCTGTCACATTTCTTGGTTTGCATGGATCAAGCCATTCAGAGGCATTTTATTGCACCTCTGTAGGTGTGTGCGGGTGGTGTGGGTGGTGTGTGGGGTGTGTGTGTGTGTGTGTGTGTGTGTGTGTGTGTGTGTGTGTGTGTGTGTGTGTGTGCCGTGTCGTGTGTCTCACAAGCATGTGTGCACGTTTGTACATGTGGTTACATGCTTGCCTACGGTGTGGTGTTGTGTGGTGTGTGTGTGTGTGTGTGTGTGTGTGTGTGTGTGTGTGTGTATGTGTGTGTGTGTGTGTGTGTGTGTGGTGGTGTGTGTGTGTGTGTGTGTGTGTGTGCATGTTTGTGTGTGTGCTTGCATGCTTGCCTACACGTGTGTGTGTTATGTGTATGTGTGTGCGCGCGTTTGGGTGCGTGCGTGGTATGTGCATGTGTGTGTGTGCATGTGTGCATACACACATGTGAATGCATATTTGTGTGAGTGCTTGCAAGCATGCATACACATGTGTGTGTATGGTGTGTGTGTGTGTGTGTGTGTGTAAAATTGAAGGAGAAAAGTATAAGAAGTAACAAGGGGATGTAATTTGAACAAAGAATGCATGCAAGCATGCACAACAAAACAACGAAACAAACACACCCTCGTGCTTAGGCTGTGTAAAAAAAAATATATATATAAATTTTTAAAAGGATGTGTCATTGGTATTAATACTTTTCACAGCAAAACATTCACAACAAAGCAGAAAAAAAAAGAAACCTGTAAATTAACCTTTTCCCTATATGTTACCAACTACAAGGTAACACAGCGCACAAACCCAACATCACTCAGTCAAGAGTGCTTGCTTTATTTAGCCACACCCTTTCCTGTTACCTAGTTCAGATGTGGTCAGTTCCAGCTATAAATAGCACCAGCTAGCCCCGTCTGGGCTGTGATGGGATGGATTAATTAGCAGCTGAGAGGAGCTGAAAGTGGACGGATAGCCTAGAGGTCAGAACATTGCGCTGGCAATTTGACGACCCGGGTTCGAGTCCGGTCAGGAAAATTTTCTCCTGGAGTTAACATCAGTGCCGACTCCACTCTCCCCAAAAGTCCTTCGGATGAGACTTTAAACTGAGGCCCCGTGTGCGAACGCACGCAGAACATCTTGCGCACACATTAAATCCTGTTCCGCTTTTCGTAAGAGCAGGCCATTGTGTGCCAGTGGGAACAGATGACAATATTTACAAAAACTGCATACACACGGGGACCGGATGAAAAAAAGCACATGATTGCCTATTCTGTTATCCTCGATATAAAAGAATAAAAGAAAGAAAGAAAGAAAAAGTGGGGGGGGGGGGGGGGGGGGGGAACTGACTGACAGCCATGGTAATCAACCAGCTTATGACTAACCCTTCCCTCCATAAAAAAAATTAAAAGAAATAAAATTTGAAAACCCCTTCCCTCCATAGTACCCCCACTACTGGGTTACAGAAGCATACAGATGTGCACAGTGCACGTGTGTTGGAAAGTGGGGGTGTCTCCCTTAAGGTAGGGATAGTGATAAACAGACTTTATTACAAAAAACAAACCACAACTTTATTTTCCATTATTGTAGGCTCTACTGATAGCTGATAGACATAAAGATGCCATACAATCACAAGAGAGAGAGACCAGGGGGAAAACATACAGAAAAAGAAAGAAAGAGAGGGATGAAGAGAGAGAGAGAGAGAGAGAGAGAGAGAGAGAGAGAGAGAGAGAGAGAGAGAGAGAGAGAGAGAGAGAAGAGAGAGCATGCAAATGTTTCATTTCATTTTATTTTTTAACCAGTATTCTCTCGGTGTGAAATTTGGGCTGCTCTCCTTGGGGAGAGCATATCGCCACAAGAGCAGCGCCACCCATTTTTTTTTTTTCTTTTCCTGTCTGCAACTGTATTTGTTTCCCTATCAGAGTGACTTTTTTCTACCAAATTTTGCCAGGGAGAACTCTATTGTTGCATGGGTATATGTATATATATAATATATATATATAATATATTTTTTTTTTTTTTTTTTTTTTTTTTTTACAGACAAAACATCTATCAAAAAAGAATGAAAAGATTGATTCAGTTGTAACAAGCATCAATAAACAAAACACACAGGTGTCACACCTTTATGGAAAAACAAATTCTTCGAAAAGTACAGGTGAAAGGGTCCACAGGAGTGATTGTCTTTTAGAATTATAACTTCTCCTCTCTCTCTCTCTCCCCCTTCTCTCTCTCTCCTCTCTCTCTCTCTCTCTCTCTCTCTCTCTCTCTTCTCTCTCTCTCTCTCTCTCTCCCCTTGTTGATGACCTTAGGTTACTATGCCCTTTATGTAAGCAAGCACCTGAAGATGATGTGCGTTTTGTGTTATGCTGTCCAGTGTTAGAGGATGTTAGGCAGAGTTACATCCCTGTGAAATATAGAAGGCAGCCTTATTCATTTAGATTCTGTTTACTCATGGCGTCAAGTTAGCCTGAGGTTGTGCACAGCCTCACTCTATATTTGTGTAAAGCCTTTAGAATAAGAGATACTGTATTATCGTAAGTCAGATTTTTTGCTACTGATTTTGTTGCTATACAATAATTTGCTGCTGTCTTTTATTCCACACCAAAATACTAAGCAGTTTGGCAACCCCCTTCATGTATGGGCCAATGGCCTTTTTGTGAATAAATCATTCAAGTTCGAGTTCTCTCTCTCTCTCCCCCATACCTTTCCTTTTCCCTACAGAAAATACAAAGCAAAGTGTAAAGCTATCCAAAAACAAAAAAATATCCATCACCCCCACATAAAAGCTACACCTTCCAATTAATCTGCACTCTGTTAGGCCTTCATACAAGCATTCAAGTGTAAGTAGTTTTTTTTTCTGTTTGGGTTGTTGTTTTTTTATCATGAAAAAAATGCACTCTCCTTGACCAAATCTCAGTAATTATGTAATCAACAACAGTAACAAAAAAAAAATCCTCTGAAGTCAAGAGTATGGCTGCCTTTATGGTGAGGTACTTGAAAACAGTCATACAGGCAAACTTCTCATTCACTGTGCAATTTCAATCTCACAGTGATTCCCAGGTGGGATGGATGAGTGAGTCAGAGTGGCACATTCTGGGTGACAGACCCCCCAGAGTGTTAAGCTGGGGAACCCACAACAACAACAACAACAATCTTACAAGTTTCTAAAAAGACAATAAAGAGAAATCTTGAACAGTTTGTTGATGTTTTCTTAAACATAGAGCATAATAATGAATAGCCAAAAAAAAAAAATAATATTAAAAAAAAATATATATATATATATATATATATATATATATATATATATATATATATATATATATAATCTGATTCAAGATAAGGCAAAAAAGACTGAATTACTTACGACTTCACTAACAAACAGTCAGCAGAGGGACAGAGAGCGATTTTAGCCTTGGCACTTAAAGCATCAACCCATGTTTACCCCAAGTATTATTTGCATGCGTTACATTAAATTTGACATGTGCGCATAAAAAAAAATGTTATCCATGCATGCACAAGCCCTCATAACACACAATCACATGCGGATGTACACACCAGCACACACACATGCACACACACATGCACACACAGCACATACGCACAACACACTGCACGCACACAAACATGCGCGCAAACACACACACACACACACAACACACACACACACACAATCTTGCGCACACATTCAAACCCATTCTGCTTTTTGGAAGAGTAGGCCATTGCATGCCAGGGGGGAATGAGGAACAAAATTGACAAGAACTGCATACACACAGGGACTGGATATAAAAAAAGCACATGAGAGCTTATTCCATAATCCTCCGAAAAAAAAAGAATCAAGAAGAACTACACAGATCATTTAAACCAGAAAAACCAATGGAAGCAAATTCAAATCTGATCATCTGAAGCAGGAAAGGTCCGAGGAAAAAACAACCACCCTGGGTTCATGAAAATGATGAACAACAGTTGAGAAAAACTTTGAGGAAAACTGACCATGTACCCTGGTGCATAGTTTTACATTACATTTCTCACCAGAAGTTTCAAACAAAAGGCAAGATATAAAAATCCCCCCAAAATGGCCTAAAATTTAATGACAAAAATTAAATCTCTAAACATGTCACACTTCTTAGATGCAAGCCCCTCCCCCTCCCTCCCTCAAACAAGTTCAACTAAAAAAAAAAACCAAACAACCCCCCCCCCCCCCCCCCCTTCAACTCTCAATTGTAAGACCTAATATAGAAAATTTCTCTACAAAAGTACACAGAAGAATTGATTCAGTGAGGCAGACTTTCAAAAAATTTTTTTTAGGAAGAATGAATAAGAAGGCAATACGCATTGGAGAGAGAGAGAGAGAGAGAGAGAGAAGAGAGAGAGAGAGAGAGAGAGAGAGAGAGAGGGAGAGGGAGGAGAGGAGAGAGAGGAGAGGAGAGAGAGAGAGAAGAGAGAGAAAACTGACATAAATTAAATAGAAAAGTGAAAGTTTTTAGCACAGAATTTGAACCACACAAGACAGGGGGGGAGGTGAGAGGGATGGGGGAAGGATGGTATCTGTACTGAAAGAGCCCCCCCCCCCTCACACACACACGCGCACACACACACACACACACACACACACACACACACACACACACACACCACACACACAAGGTCAAAGAACCCTACATCTTAGAAACCCCAGACATTTCTACTAACCCCCCCCCCTCCTCCCCTGCCCCCCCCCCCCCACCTACACACACACACACTCCAATACTACACCTCCACCAGGAAAACCCTGAACTGTCCACAGATCTTGACACAGCACACACTGTTTCTTCACAGCTCAGAGGTAGAGTAGAAGAAAGATGATATTTGATAGTGAGGAATAAGGGTTGGGGGAGGTTGGAGGGAAGAAACTGGAGGGGGGGGGGGGGGGGGGTGGGGTCGAGGAAGGATTCATATTGATTGATTGATTGATTGATTGATTGATTAATGTACTGTGTTCCAAGTCAAGGGTGAAGGAAAGCAAAATACTCACACTCCCTGAGCCTGTAAAAGCAATGAACAAACAAACAAACAAACAGACAAAATAATAATTTTATAAAAGTCATAAAAAAGGATGCTTGATAAATGCTCAATATTTTTTTTTTTAATCTACCAGTAGTTAAGATAATGCTGAATACTGAGATTTATCAGTACCTGAATTAATGCTCGGTATCAAATTTACCAGTACTTTAAAGAAGGATGTTTGATAATACTTAATATTAAATTTACTTGTAGTTAAGATGTTGCCCAAAATAAAAATCTACCAATACTTAATATAATGTTCAACATTTAAAAGTGACCAGTACTTAAGATAATGCTCAAAATCAAAATGTACTGGTACTTTTCTTTAGGAAGGGGGAGGAAAGGGAGGAGGAGAGAAAGGAGGAGGAGGGAGGAGGGTTCGGCTAGATGTTTGAGGTTCACCAACAGTGAGATTTTTACATATTATACCGTTTTTTGCCTACAATTAAGATGTGTGTGTGTGTGTGTGTGTGTGTGTGTGTGTGTGTGTGTGTGTGTGTGTGTGTGTGTGTGTGTGTGTGCGTGCGTGCGTGCGTGCGTGCATGCGTGCGTGCGTGCGTGTGTCTGAGAGAGTCAGTGAGTGAGAAAATTTTTTTACACTTCTCTTTTTACTCTACAATATCGAAAATCATATAATTTGTTTTTTTGCTTTAAAAAATGTCAACCACTGGTTTAAATATAACCTGCAGAATTCACTATGCAAAAAAATTGATTAAGACACAGCAAAGTTAAAAAAACAAAAACAAAAAAAACACTTACATCAGGCTACATGATGTCAAGACTTGACACTCAAGCGAATTATTATAACTCTCTTGGATACATAAGACTGAAGAGGGAAAGAAAGAAAACACAAAAAATGCCTAAAAGGGTAAAGGTAAAGGTGTCCCAAAACCTATGTGATCATAGGGAGCGAGGCATCAGAGACCTCAGCTTCTCTAGGGGCCAGCATATTGAGGGCAGTGTCCATCTCCTCTCCCTCGCTGTTTTACCTTCCCTGTCCCTAAAGAGGGCAGGTACCTATTTATAGCTGGGTGAACTGGGGGACTGTACTGAAGCCAAGGCGTGAGAACGGTCACCCATCCACTTGGTAACCACGCTCGATACTGCTTAACCTTGGCTGGGGGAAAGCAAGTGCTCTGACCACTGAGCTATCCTCCCATACCCACTTTGCCTATGTTGCAACAAATGGTATGAAAGTTTTGTAGCTGCAGAAGTGAAAGCCACTGACTACAGTAGAATATCTGTTTATGCACCCTGTTTTTTTTTTTTAAAGCATCTGCATACCACATACAACAACCTGCTCACGCATGTGTATACATGTATGAACATGTGTGTGTGTTGTGTGTGTGTGTGTGTGTGTGTGTGTGTGTGTGTGTGTGTGTCTGTGTGTGTGTGCACCACACACACACACACACACACACACACACACACACACACACACACACACACACAACTGACTAACAAGTAAGTAAGTAGTAAGTACTATCTATCTATCTATCTATCTATCTATCTATCTATCTATCTATCTATCTATCTATCTATCTATCTATCATCTATCTATCTACTATCTCATCTATCTACATCCTCTTCTCATCCTCTCTCCTCTCTCCTCTCTCTCTCCTCCTCCTACTCATCCCTACCTCTCTCTCTCTCTCTCTCTCCTCTCTCACCACACACACACACACACACACACACACACACACACACACACATACTTTTATCCTTCGGATCGAGACTTTAAACCGAGCCCCGTGTGCGAACGCACGCAGAACATCTTGTACACACTTATAATCCTGTTCGCTATTCGTAGAGTAGGCCATCGTGTGCCGGTGGGAACAGATGACATTTACAAAACTGCATACACACAGGGACTGGATGAAAAAAAGCACAAGTGTTTATTCCATTATCCTCGATATGAAAGAATAAATAAATAAAAATAAATAAAATTTACCTGGTAGGAACCAGTTCGGCCTCTAGGAGCTGGAGCCCCCATTCCTGTCCACAAGAAATCAATTCAGGTCAATTCAAGTCAAATCGAGTCAAGTCAAGTCACACACACATCACACACACACATGCTCTCTCTCTCTCTCTCTCTCTCTCTCTCTCTCTCTCTCTCTCCTCTCTCTCTCTCACTCACACACACACAACACACACACACACACACACACACACACACACACACACACACACACACACACACATATGCTCTCTCTCTCTCACCCTCCCCCCCTCCAAACACACACACAATGATCCATTACTGAGGTATACATTTTTCAAATCATTATTGCACTGTCCTATTGGTTCTTTATTGTGATTATCATGAAGACATTTCCTTCTGTTGATTAGATTTTTCTCTTGTTGGTTATGGTTATAAATAGTTTTATTGTTCATGCGTTAGATTCCGTTTAGATTTTGGAATTTTTACTATTCTGTATTCAAGAATTATTTACAATTGTGTTTATTTCATTTTTTCCTTAACTGTTCTGTGTAGATTTAGTGAATCAACCCCTTTCTCAGTTCCAAAACCTCCTCCTACCCCCGCCCCCCTCCCCTCATACACACACACACTCACACACACTTTTTTTTAAATGTCTAATATCACATTTTGTGAAAAGACATAAAATGAATCGAAAACACACACAACCACACACACACACAAACATACACACACACACACATACACACACACACACACACATACACATACACATACACACAACACACACACACACTCACTTTTATTTGAAATGTCTAATATCACATTTGCAAAAGACATAAATGAATCAAACAAAACACACAACACACACACCCCCCCCCCCCCCCCCCCCCCACACACACTTTTTTTTAAAATGTCTAATATCACATTTTGCGAAAAGACATAAAATGAATCGAACACACACACACACACACACACACACAAACACACATGTGTGTGCTTCTCTCTCTCTCTCTCTCTCTCTCTCTCTCTCTCCTCTCTCTCTCTCTCTCTCTCTCACACACACACACCCATACATTTACTCTCACCCGCACACACTCGCCTGCCCACAGACACCCACACCCACACTCTTACACCCACCCACCTGCACCCACACACACACACCCCACCTACCCTCCCCCCCCCCCCCCCTCCACACCCACACTTGAACACACACATCCACAGACCTGCTCTGGCCCCGACAGGCACGCCCCTGGAGGTAGGCCCGGGCAGACGACTCCCTGACCCACTGCTGGAGGGGCTGGCTGAGGGGCCCGTGGCCTTCACCTTGGGCTTCGGGGCTGGTACTGCAGGCACCACCAAGTCAAAAGTCAGGTCAAAAGTCGTGTCAATTTAAAGTCGTGTCAACTTGTCAAGTCAAGAGGCTAAAGTCAAGGGTCAAGGTAATGGTCAAGAGTCAAGTTAAAAAATAAAAAAAAGTCTAGTCAAAAGTCAAATGAAAAGTTGTGTCAAGTCAAAAGTCAAGCCTAGTCAAAAGTCACGTCAAAAAGCCATGCCAAGTGTCATGTCAAGCCAAAAGTTATCGAGTCAAAGGTCAAGTCGAGTCAAAAGTCAAACCTAGTCAAAAGTCAAGCCAACAGTCATCAAGTTTAAAGTCAAGTCAGGTAAAAAGTCATGCCAGGTGTAGGTGTCAAGTCAAAAGTCAAGCCAAGTGTCAAGTCAAAAGTCAAGCCAAGTATCAAGTCAAAAGTCAAGTCAAAAGCCATGCAAGTGTCAAGCCAAGTGTCAAGTTAAAAGTCAAGCCAAGTATCAAGTCAAAAGTCAAGTCAAAAGCCATGCAAGTGTCAAGTCAAAGGTCGAGCCAGAAGTCATCAAGTCAAGTCAAACTATGCAAGTGATAAATTTCTGGTATGATCTTTCATCATTGCATGAATTTTTTTTTCTTGGCAAGAGCTCTGTGGTTCACCAATGATGAGATTTTTTCAATTTTTGTGTGTGGGACTGTTTTCCTCCCCCTCCCCCCACCATTAAAGTAGCTAAATGCGGGTGGGTGGGTGGGAGGACGTACGTGTGTGGTGTGTGTGTGTGTGGTGTGTGTGTGTGTGTGTGTGTGTGTGTGTGTGTGTGTGTGTGTGTGTGTGGTGGACTACATCCTGCGTACGTGCGTGCGTGCATGTCTGTCTGTCTGTCTGTCTGTCTGTCTGTCTGTCTGTCTGTCTGTCTCTGTCTGTCTGTCTGCCTGCCTGCGTGCGTATCTGTGAGTCTGCATGTATACATGCATGCATGCATGTTCAACAATGACAACGATCAAACAAAAGCATCAGCAGCAGCATCAGGCAGTACCTGTAGGCGTGTGGCCTGTTTGGCCTTGGCTGCAGCGTTAGGAGGGGGGCGGTTGTTGACGCGCTGCGACTGTTCCTTGCAGAAGTTGATGTGTCGCTCCGCCGCCTGCTGGTTGAATCGACGCGAGCAGTATGGGCACTGGATGTAGTCTGCACACACATCAATATACATGAACGCACACGAACATAGGATGTATTGTGTAAACACAACCACAAACACACACACAACCACAAACACATATATATATATATACATGATCATAGGATGTAGTCTGCACATACATCAACACATATATACATGATCATAGGAAGTAGTCTGCACACACATACACATACATGATCGTAGGATGTAGTATATACACACATATATATACATGATCATAGGATGTAGTGTGTACACACATCAACACATATACATGATCATAGGATGTAGTCTGCACACACACATCAACACATATAAATGATAATACATGATCATAGGATGTAGTCTGCACACACACATCAACACATATAAATGATAATACATGATCCTAGGATGTAGTCTGCACACACATACACAACCACACACACACACACACACACACACACACACACACACACACACACACACACACACACACACACAATGATCATAGGAAGTAGTCTGCCCACACATCAACATACACATACATATATGATAATACATGATCTTAGGATTAGTGTGTGCACACCCAAATAAACACAGACATAAACATAGGTTGTAGTCTGCACACACACACACACACACACACACACACACACACACACACACACACACACACACAACACAAACACACACACACACACACACACACACACACACACACACACACACACACACACACACACAAACAACACACACACACACACACACACATACACACACACACACACACACACACACACACACACACATTGGATATAATCTGCACCTTACACACACATGATCATAGGCTGTAGTTTGCACACACACACACACACATGATCATAATCAAAGGATGTTGTCTGCACACACACACATATACATGAACACAAATGATCATAGGATGTAGTTTGCATGCGCGCACAGCACACACACACACACACACACATGATGAACATAGGATGTAGACTCACACACACACACACACACACACACCACACACACACACACACACACACACACACACACACACACACACAGATTGGATGTAAAAAAATATATAAAAAAGCACACGACTACTTATTCCATTATCCTCAAAATGAAAAAACAAAAAACCAAACACACACACAACACACACACCCCACATACACAAAACATGCACGCACACACGCGCGTGCATGCACACACGCACACACATGCACACACACACACACACACACACACACACACACACACACACACACACACACACACACACACAGATAGCCTAGTGGTCAAAACATTGCACTGGCAATTTGACAACCCAAGTTCGAGTCCGGTCAAGGAAATTTTTCTCCTGGAGTTATTATCAGTGCTGACTCCACTCTCCCCAAAAGTCCTTCGGATGAGACTTTAAACCGAGGCCCCATGTGCGAACGCACGCAGAACATCTTGCGCACACGTTAAATCCTGTTCCGCTTTTCGTAAGAGTTGGCCATCGTGTGCCGGTGGGAACAGATGACAATATTTACAAAACTGCATACACACGGGACTGGATGTAAAAAAGCACAAGTGTGTTTATTCCATTATCCTCAATATAAAAGAATAAATCAATTTAAAACACACACACACACACACACACAACCACACACAACACACACACAACACACACACACACACACACACACACACACACACACACACACACACACACACAGAGGATAGCCTAGTGGTCAGAACATTGTGCTGGCAATTTGATGACCTAGTTTCAAGTCCGGTCAAGGAGATTTTTCTCCTGGAGTTAACATCAGTGCTGACTCCTCTCTCCCCAAAAGTCCTTCGGATGAGACTTTAAACTGAGGCCCCGTGTGTGAACGCACACAGAACATCTTGCACACGTTAAATCCTGTTCCGCGTTTTGTAAGAGCAGGCCATTATGTTCCAGCGGGAACAGATGACATTTACAAAACTGCATACACACGAGGACTGGATGTAAAGAAGCACAAGAGTGCTTATTCCATTATCCTCGATATATATAAGAATTAATCAAATCAAATCAAATCAAACACACACAAACACACACACACACACACACTACCCCACACA
>CM060350.1:5258059-5260559 GCA_030674155.1 Stramonita haemastoma
AGACAGATCAACAGACAAACAGACCAACAGTCAAACAGACAGACATACACAGACAGACCAACAGACAGACCAACAGTCAGACAGACCAACAGACAGACCAACAGTCAGACAAACAAACAGACAGACCAACAGACAAACAGACAGACCAACAGACAGACAGACAAAAAAGACCAACAGTCAGAGAGACAGACAGACTGACTAATACACTGACAGACAGACAGACCAACCAACAGACTGACAGACAGACAGCCCAACAGACAGACACACAAACAAACAGACCAACAGACAACAAACAACCCAACAGACAGACACACAAACAGACAAACAACCCAACAGCCAAACAACCCAACAGACAAACAGCCCAACAGCCATCCAGACATCCATCCATCCAGACAATCAGACAGACTGCCGGCAGGCCTGTCACCTTTCTCTGGGCCTGTTTGATCTTCTGGTAGGTGACCTCTGTGCCATCAGCGCGCTGCTTGGCCGAGTCAAACACCTTGCGCTTCTTGGCCGCGTTCTTCGAGCACACGTTTTCATGCTTGGCCTGGGAGCACACACACACGCATCACACAACACGTTGATTACTCATATATAACACACCCTGGTTCAAAAGTACATGTTTGTTGGCCCCCCAGCCCCCCCAAAAAAAAAACTCTAAATGGTAACAATCTGAGGAAAGTTTGTCTGTAACAAAGTGTTGTCACAAACATTTCTCACATAACGTCTGTCATCTAAAAATATATAGACAGATCCTTTGTCAACAATGACATAACAGTAATAAAGTGGTACAACACTTTACAATATGCCTAGCTGTTATCATTGTCGACATTTGTTAAGTTCGATAATGAAAGAAATATAAAGATGGAAGGTGGCAGCACGGTTAAGACGTTCACCTGTCTAACAAGTAAACTATGAGGTTCTGGATTCGATTCCCAGCCTTGCCCTTTCTTCCCAGTTTGAGGAGAAAATGGAACTGAATGTCAAAGGCCTTCGGATAAGACTGTAGTAAACTGAGGCTCTGTGCAGCAAATGCATGAAGAAACATCTTGTGCACACATTAAAAACTCCTTCAGCTGTTCAAAAGAGAAGTCATTTCAAGTCAGCAGAAACTTGTAAACATACGTTTTTTTAAAACATATGTTTACAAGTGTTGTGTTTATTTATTTATTTATTTTTTTTTTTAAGTGTCGTGTTTAAATATCATCCCCAAAATTGGAATGCAGCAACCTAAATGGTGAGGGGTGGGTGGTGGGGGGGTGGTAGGAACGGTCGCATACATAAAAATCTCACCATTGGTGAACCTCAGAGCTCTAGCTGAGAGTAATTGATCTTCTGCATGTGTGTTTATACACACAAAGAGATTTCAGGCACTGGCAGGTCTGCACTCTGCTGCACTTGGAAGGTGGAGCTGGGAGATGGTAAAAATCCCTACCCTTAATTCCCCAGACGCCACTGCCGAGATCTGAACCCAGGACTTCATGGACCCACAGGACTGAAGTCAAACGGTCAGTACCACTCAGCTACAGCCTCTGTCATGTCCAAAATAAATAAATAAATAAAATAAGCAAAAAATCATCTTTCCCCCAAAAAAGCATCTGTCGTGTCCTCTCTGAAAGACTAGCACCCAGATCACCACCCAGGGCTTTGTAGAGGGAAGACAAAAAAAAGGGGGTTCAGGTTCACATGGGGACCGAACCCAGAACGTCTCACTTTCTGGCCCGTCACAGGCCCCCACTGCAAAACTAACAAACGAGCGCCTCAGCTTCCCCCACTTTCAGCGCCTCTCAGTTGCTATCCATCCCATCCTATCCCAGCTGGTGCTAATCATAGCAGAAACAGACCACACTTGGACTTGGTAAAAGGAAGGGGTGTGCTAATTTTAGCACTAGGCCCTTGTCTGAGTTCTGCCAGATTTGCACGCTGTGCTAGCCCCTCTCTGCAGTTGAGAGTGGCAGTATGTAAAAAGTAAAGGTGTCCCATAACCTATGTGGTCGTAGGGGAACGAGGCATCAGAGACCTCAGCTTCTCTAGGGGCCAGCATATTGAGGGCGGCGCCCATCTCCTCTCCCTCGCTGCTTTACCTTCCCTGACCCTAAAGAGGGCAGGTACTCATTAACAGCTGGGTGAACTGGGGGGACTGTACTGAAGCCAAGGCACGCAAACGGTCACCCATCCACTCGGTAACCACGCTTGATGCTGCTTCACCTTAGCTGGGGGAAACGAACGCTCTGACCACTGAGCTGTCCCGTGACTTACCAGGGACTCCTTGAAAAACTGTCGCCCACACACTCTGCAAGGATAGCGGGGTTCACTTCTTCCTGCACACACACACACACACACACAGCAGCAAAGTGGTTAGATTCTGAAGGAATCAAACACAATATTCCATTTCTCCAAAACAAAAAAAAGCTGGGGGGGGGGGGGTCCTTGCCTGAAGCTTCCGAGGTTTACTGTTGGTAAGATTTTAGTATATGTGACTTTTTTTCTTTTTTAGGCT
>CM060350.1:5270559-5275559 GCA_030674155.1 Stramonita haemastoma
TTTTAATTCTCTTAGTGTCCTATAGTGAACTGACACAATCAGCTTCCTGTGCGATGGAAGGATTTGGCCAAAATGAGCTGAAATGGGAGGGTATGTTTAAAATGTAATATCTCTCATACTATAAATCAGAACTGCATGAAATTTGAGCTGGCAGAAAGTGAACGCTCTGACCACTGAGCTATTTTACAGACATTCCATAAAATTTGTCAACTCACGAAAATTACTTCTAAATAACCTTTTGATTTATGATTATTTCTGGTAGATCATCATTTTTTTTCTTCTCTAAAGCAATTCCTTCACCAAATCAAATATCAAATATTCAAAACCAACCATATGACCAAAAGTTCATGCCCTATTTCCATGCTTGATCAAGAGACTGGGTTGGTTAAAGTACAGAGAGGGTGGGATTTTTCTCTGTGTCTGTCTGGGGTTGGTTTTTTTTGTGTCATTCCTCAGCTACAGCTTCAAGGTTTACTAATAGTGAGATTCTGCGTATGTGACTGGTTTTCTGGCCCGCCATGAAGGTAGCTGTATTCTGCTTTCACATTTGTTTATTTATTTATTCATTTATTTATTTATTCTTTTATATCGAGGATAATGGAATAAGCACTCAAGTGCTTTTTTACATCCAGTCCCCGTGTGTATGCAATTTTGTAAATGTCATCTGTTCCCACCGGCACACGATGGCCTACTCTTATGAATAGCAGAACAGGATTTAACATGTGCGCAAGATGTTCTGCATGCATTTGCACACGGGGCCTCGGTTAAGTTTCATCTGAATGACTTTCAGGGATGTATGGTGCGTTTTCATGTTTTCATAACCTGCCAAACGCTAACAAATGTCACGGGATCTTAAGGATGCGATCAGAGACCTCCCACCCACACCACAAACTTCACAGACTGTTAGAAATAAAACACTTTGATTTAGTAAAACAACTGTTCAATCAAGAAATAACAGAAGAAAGAGCAAGCCTACATTGGTACATGTCCTTAGAAGTGTCTGTATCAATTAATTAAGGTACACACTAGTATACAAACACAACTAAAGAGAGAGACAGATTCAAAGAGAGGGATGGAGATAAAGAGGGGAGGAGGGGGAGCTAAAGATTCTGGACACCCATGAATCACCCTGCATTCTTCCCCTGAAAAGTGAAATGTCATTTATGCTGATACAGCGATTAGCAATACAGCACTCAGTCACCTTGTTAGTTAACAACAAATTACATAAAATCACATCCCTGAATCTTGATAAAACTTTGTTAATATCAAATGATCAATAACACAGCTTTTAAGATTTATATTATGTGTGTCAAATTTATATAAAAAATGAAACTTACACAAAAAAAGAAAGGAAAGCTCCAATGGCAAAACTACAAGTAAATGATACTACTGGTTGAACTTCCCTGGTTTTTTTTAACTTTTTTTTCTTTTTTTTATATATACAATGATAAACGTTCTGAATTTTATGGACAAAGCCAAACTTTTTGAGGTTGGATTTTTGTTTCATTTTATTGTTCTCTTACTTTGACCATTCTTTTCTTTTAAAATACACTTGCTTGTCATTCTAATCTTACTGGAACTGTAAGTCCTGATATTATGAGTACTTTATCTAATACACAAGAGATGATATAAACATGTAACACTTCGTACAGTTATGCTAAATGCTAAAGTACATGGAATTGCCACAGGCTGGGAATCATTAATTCAAATCCTGACAGAAACATGACTTTTTTAAGGGGTGGGTGGGGTGAAGCCAAAGTGTTGTGAGTTCAACGCAATTACTCAAACCCCTAACAGACAAAACCAAACATCCTCCTCACTGTCTCATCATATGGTTATAATTTTGATAAAATGCCAACCGCCAAATCCTGACAAAACTGCAGGTATGTAATATTCTTACGATTTCATGGGCTTAATTCAATCAGGGTTGGGGTGGGATAGCTCGAGTCAGAGCACTTGTTTTCCCCAAGCTGAGGTTAAGCAGCATCAAGTGTGGTTACAAGTGGATGGGTGACCGTTTGCATGCCTTGGCTTCAGTGCAGTCCCCCAGTTCACCCAGCTGTCAATGGTACCTGCCCTCTTTGGGTCAGGGAAGGTAAAGCAGCAGGGGAGAGGAGATGGGTGCTGACCTCGAAATGCTGGCCCCTAGAGAAGCTAAGGTCTCTGACATCTCGCTCCCTAACATCCACAAAGGTTATGTGGACACCTTTTATCTTTTAAACAGGATACATAAGGGAAGTTTAGAGTGCATGTTATCCCAATCTGAAGTCTTTTACAGTCAAACTGATTGGTCAACAAAATACTGTCTTGTCAACAATATGTCTTAGTCAGTTACTGTAGTTGATTCTCAAACAAGAAATGAAAATTAATACACATTCTGTAGCCCTTGTAACTTGTTGCCGGATCTCATTGTGACAATTATTCAAAGATATGCTGACAGTCATTACCCCAAAGGGTATTGATCAATGTATCTGTCTCTACAACTGAATTATTGCTGCCAGTTTGGGGGTTTCGTTGGTTGTTTCTATATGATTTGTTCAGAACCTGCACAAAATGAATATCATTAAGTTGTATGTAAGTGAACCAGCGAGTTGCATAAGGCCATTTTTTGTTTCATGGCTTCACGGTGGCTCACCAGCTTTCTCGCAAAAAAGACTAGGCCCCTATGATTGTAACGTCTGAACTTGGATGTAATAACTAATATTGATCTACTAATCTAAAACAGGCATGTGGAAAAGACCATAACAACGGGATGAATTAAAACACGAAAAAATACGCAACTCTCTCAATAGTTTTCAGGTACAAAATACAACAAAATGATCCCTATTTGATTTTTTTCTCTCTCCTCTCATTGCAGCCTTAGTCTCTCTGATACTATAGCGATAACACGTCTAAATAGAACTGTTAAGAAGAAAACGCATTACAGTTAGCAAAAGAAACAAGAAACATCACTTAACGCACATTTCATTTCATATTTAGCATTTAAAAGTAAGTAAAACAGCAGATAACCTATCAAATAAAAGATACAAAGAGCTATGTTTACAGCAATTGTCTAGATTCGAGACCGTAGCTAACGACAAGCGTGATTGTTTACCTCCGTCGTCCATCTTGAATTCCTCTCAGCCTACTGGATCGAGTGCCGACAGGAACAGTGCGGAGCAGTAAGTTTGGTTTCAACTTTTACAATTGTTTTTGCAAGAAAAAAATATATGTTATAGCTACTTAGATGCAACTATACCCTTATGTATTTTGTCTTAAGCTTTTTATGTAAGAGATTTTATCATTAAGGTTTAACGCTGGATATCAATAGGCCTACTTTTTCTTCGGTTCTACTTCCTTTGCTTACCGGAAGTTTTATGTCGTCTGCCATCGTTATGTTGATGTGATGATCATTTGGAAGGTTTGTAGACTGTACAGTTATGAATGCATGCTAGGCTGTAGAAGTCAGTTATTTTTCCTTGACATCTTTCCAAGCTGTAGCTTTTTCTGTTTGTGCAAAAGTCTGGTCAAGGTGTGTATTGTGACTTGCTGACAGACGGATAAGTTTGGTCGGAGCTTGCTGCTAGTGTAGTTGGTCAGTTGTGTCCCTCCCACTCAGAGCTCTCCAGACTTTCAGTCATTATCAAACACAAACACACTAAAACAGTCCGTTGTGGGACATAAATTCAGGGATCTTAGCTCGAGACGGTAAGGATCAAACAGTAACTTATCTTTCGTTTTTTAAAGGAAGATGTATTAGGCTGCTTCAAAAAAGAAAGTGTTCCACTTAGCATTATAACAATAACAAGTATAAATTTCCTATGTCAGTATGTGTTGGTAAAAGACTTAAACTATAGTTGATCAATCCATCAGCACTTAAAAAGTTTACCGTCTGTGTCTCCAAGTATGTGGTGATCCATCAGTACTTTTTTTTTTTTTAAAGTTGCACATGCATGCATGCACACCACACTGTTCTCTTCAGACTGGAGTAGCACTCCTGTAATCACCCACAGTTCACAGACTATTGACACTGTAGTATTGTAGTGTGGTGAACCGTGTTGTGTAGCATTCATAATTTTTAAAGGAGCTTTTTAAGAATCACAATGCAATGCATGCACACATACATGTATTGTATGCAGGCTCACACACAATCATAATGATCACACACACACACACACACACACACACACACACACACACACACACACACACACACACACACATGTATACTTATTACTACCAATACAAACTGAAACTACCTCTCTGTGTATCTGTCTGTCTGTCTGTCTGTCTGTCTGTCTGTCTGTCTGTCTGTCTGTCTCTCTCTCTCTCTCTCTCTCTCTCTTCTCTCTCTCTCTCTCCTCTCTCTCTCTCCTCTCTCTCACTCTCTCTCTCTCTCTCTCTCTCTCCTCCTCTCCTCCCCCCTTTCTCTTCCCTCTCACCCTCTCTATCTCTGGGTTGTTGTTTGTTTTTTTAACTCAGTCACACAAGTACAGACTTTTCAAGTTCAATATAATTATCATTACGCTATTTTTTTCTTTATTTACAGAGTGAGTAAGTGTAGAATCTTACATTGAAAAATCATGGAGTTTGCCGAATTCATTAAGACGCCGATGGTGAACAACGTGACACTGAGGCGCCCTTTCATGGAGCCAATGGAAGGCACGCTGTGTGTCACTGGTCACCAGCTGATCCTGTCATCTCGTCGAGAAGATCATGAAGAACTATGGGTGAGTATTACTAAAATTAACTTGTGAAAAGTGAAAAAATGATAATGACGATATTGTCTAGATGATTTAATCAGGAATGGGAATGGTGAATAATGATGATTAAAAAAAATGATAATAATGATTGTACATGGTAATGATGAAAATGATAAAAGACATTTGATAAAATTAATATTTATAATAAAATGATAGTGATGATAACAGCATAATGATAATAATAATAATAAAAGTGCTGATAATGAAAATTTAGTATTTTGGGGCACATTATTCCAATGGGTTTTTTTTTTAGCTCAT
>CM060350.1:5278059-5293059 GCA_030674155.1 Stramonita haemastoma
GGGTACCAACCTTGTGTTGGAGGGTTAACCTTGCGATAGACTGGCGTCCTATCCAGGGGAGTGTCTATGACTCTCAGTCGCTTAACACCACAGAAACCGGGATAAGCACCGGCCTGATGAGCCTTAGGCTCGGGACAGACTTACTTTAACTATGCTGAATTGGCATGCTGTGGGCTATAGCATTATTTCTAGTAATCCATGGTTGTTTGTGTTCAGTTGTTGCAGTGTGGAGAAGCACCTCAGTGGGGCTATAGCATTATTTCTAGTAATGCATGGTTGGTTGAGCTGCTGCACTAGTCTAGTGGTTAGGGCGTTGGACTCGTAATCTAAAGGTTGCGGGTTCGATTCCAGGGGGAGTCTATGACTCTCAGTCGCTTAACACCACAGAAACCGGGATAAGTACCGGCCTGTTGAGCCTTAGGCTCGGGACAGACTTTAACTATGGTTGGTTGGGTTTTGTTTTGTGTTCAGTTGCTGCACAGTGTGGTGGACAGCGTGGAGAAGCGGCTCAGTGGGGCGGGGGGCACGGTCACCCTCAAGTGCAAGGACTTTGTCCACCTGCAGCTGGACCTGCCCACAGCTGAGGACTGTCTGAATGTGGCCGCCTCTGCTGAACAACTCTCCAACATTGGTCAGTACAGTACAGATAGTCTGTAGTGATGTCAGAGAGAGAGATAGAGAGAGAGAGAGAGAGAGAGAGAGAGAGAGAGAGAGAGAGAGAGAGAGAGAGAGAGAGACATTGGTGTGTGTGTGTGTGTGGCCGTGGCTGCCTCTGCTGAACAGCTCTCCAACATTGGTCAGTTATCTGTATGTACACTACAGGCAGTCTGTGGTGATGTGGACCTCAGGGATAGATTGAGACTTGGGTGTGTGTGTGTGTGTGTTATTGTATTGTTATTGTATTCTTTTATATCGAGGATAATATGTGTGTGTGTTTGTGTGTGCAGATGACATCAGTTTGAAGTACCCGTTTTTCTACCGGCCCTTGTTCGAGGTGCTGGAGAACGGGTGGGAAGCCTTTCAGCCGGAGAGAGAGTTTGGCCGCTTCAAGGAAATCTCAGACGACTGGCGGCTCAGCTACGTCAACAGCGGCTTCAATGTAATTTTTGTTTTGATTTTTGTCTTAATTTTGTACCACTTTATGTCACAGCAGATTTTTCTGCGTGAAATTCGGGCTGCTCTCTCTTCCCGGGGAGAGCGCGTCGCCACAAGTGCAACGCCTACCAATTTTTTTTTCTTTCTTGCATGCAACTGTATTTGTTTCCCTATCAGAGTGGCTTTTTTCTACAGAATTTTGCCAGGGTCAACCCCCTTGTTGCCATGGGTTCTTTTACGTGCGCTGAATAGTGATGTGTAACACACGGGACCTCGGTCTATCGTCTCATCCGAAAGACAAAAATGTAAGGCCCGGCCTGTCTCTGTTTTTCCTGTGCCAACACTTTTCCTTCTGTTCTTTTTTCTCTTCCTTAGCTCACAGCTCTGACGTTCACACATGGTGAGATTTTGCGTATGCGACTGTTTGACATCACACTGCGTGCAAATCCAGCACAACTCAGTCACGCGTACAGGGCCCAGTGCTAAAATTAGTACCTTCCTTTTTTTAAGTAGGTTTGTTATGAACTTTAGATTGGGAATCAAAAATAAGTTGAAGCCCTACTTAACACAAAAACTGTAAAAGATTTTAGATGATGTCTGTAAATACAATACAATTATGCCTACAGTTGTGGGCATTTTTATACTGTGTATCTCCTCTCCTGCCATAACTAGAACCAGCTGGCCACAGCTGGGCTGGGATGGGATAGAATAAGATAGCAGCAGAGAGTAGCTCTCTTCTCTGTATTCCCTTACCAGGTGGGGTGTGTAGTAATGTCAGGTCTTCTCCTGTGCTTGTAACTAACTCTGCAGGAGGTCTGCCTACTGGCCTCAGCCCACACATTCCAACTTCAGAGCAGCTCTTTGGTGGGTTTTTTTTATATAACAAGACTCATGCTAGGTATATTGGTGTTTCTGTAAAACACTTGACATAAATTCTGTGCATATATTATATCCCTGGACAGGATAACTCGGTGGTCAGAGCTCTCATTTCCCCAAACTAAGATTAAGCGGCATTGAGCGTGGTTTACCAATTGGATGGGTGACCGTTTGCGTGCCTTGGCTTCACTACAGTCTTCCAGTTAACCCGGCTGTCAATGGGTACCTGTCCTCTTTAGGGTCAGGGAAGGTAAAGCAACGAGGGAGAGGAGATTGACATGCTGGCCTCTAGAGAAGCTGAGGTCTCTGATACCTCACTTCCCTACGACCACATAGGTTTTAGGACACCTTTACCTTACCTTTACCTTTTTTACCTATATATTTATACATAAATCCCATCTGCTCCCATCACTGCCCACAGGTGTGCCCCACCTACCCTCAAGCGGTGATTGTGCCCAAAGCTGCAGACGATGAAACGCTGATCAAAGCTGCTGCCTTCAGGATGGGGGTCGATTCCCCGTCTTCAGCTTCTTCCACAAGGAAAGCAAGGTGAGGGAGACTGTCCATACATTGTCAGGATTGTGGAGAGTTGGCCGAGGGTTGCATGATGCTCTTCCTTCTTCTTCTTCTTCTTCTTCTTCTTCTTCTTCTTCTTCTTCTTTCTTCTTCTTCTTCTTCATCTTCTTCTTCTTCTTCTTCTTCTTCTTCTCCTCCTTCTTCTTCTTCTTCTTCTTCTTCTTCTTCTTCTTCTTCTTCTTCTTCTTCTTTCTTCTTCTTCTTCTTCTTCTTCTCTTCTTCTTCTCCTTCTTCTCCTTCTTCTCCTTCTTCTTCTCCTTCTTCTCCTTCTTCTTCTTCTTCTTCTTCTTCTTCTTCTTCTTCTTCTTCTTCTTCTTCTTCTTCTTCTTCTTCTTCTTCTTCTCTCATTCGCTTACACTGTCAGATGTGTTTGGGAAAAAAATGGCATGTCCTTTCCAGCTCCAAAGGTTGCATGATTATGAACACGTATTTTTATGCCTTCACAGTGACAGGCAACATCCAGTAGGCATCCATCAGTTTTGGAAGACTATGGTAGTTGCGCTCTAGGCTTTAGAACACTAGAGCACAAAGCCTGGGTAAATAAGTATGGAGGGCAAGCTTTTACCCATGCAGCAGTTCCCCCCCTCTCCACGTTGCTGGAATGGTCCATTGGAAAAGCAATAGCCGATACAAATGGTTCCAGTGCCTTCACAGGAGCCACCATAACGTTGCCATATACAGCCCCGAACTGCTATGGGGACTCTAACTCCGCGATTTTTCCTCAGGGATGGTGTCTAAACACGACACCTGTGTGCATTCTGTTTTTTTTTTAATTTTTGTTGTCATCCATTTCCACAGGTGCACAATTGCTTGCTCTTCTGAAAGGCAGAACAGGTTTTTAATGTGTGTGCAAGATGTTCTGCATGAGTTCGCACACAGAGCCTTGGTTTATAGTCTCATCTGAATGACAACATTATGCACAATCACTATAGGTAAAAAAAAAAACCCTCTTTAAAAAGTATACTTTAACAAAGATTCTAAAAGAGCTAACTTATTCAGCAATTCCAGTACAGGCAACATAATTGGATAAATTCATGTTAGAATAGAAGATTTCCACTGTTTGGTGTGTGTCTGTGTCTGTGTGTGTGTGTGTATTGGGGGAGGGGAGGGTTGTTTGTTTACTGCCTTTTTCCTTTTCTTCTGGTGGGTTTTTGATTTGTTTTGTTCTTTTGGAAGGGGGGCAGTTTCTGGAGATTGGTGGGTGTTTTGTATTTGGTTTGTGTGCTGGGTTTTTAAAAAAAAAAATGTTAATGTTATAAGTCAGTGGTGTGGCAATAATTCTAGAAACAAAACAGCAAATTTTCTTTTTCGTTGAACCATTGTTTTCTAACATATAAGCAAAAATGCAGTGCGCTGCCATTAGGCACCTGATAAATCCAACTTTGGCATTGGAGAGAAAATCTTTGAAGTCTTTCTGGAAAAAAAGGGCAGGAGAACGGACCAAGAAGGCAGAAAATAGACGAGAAGGCGGTGACAAAAAGAAAAGAAACAATGCAGAAACAAAGAGTGGGATAGAAAAGAGGGAATTCCTAGCACATCATTTCCAGAAGGTGGGGATGCTGTTTATACTGACAGGCCCCTGGCATCCCTCAGGAAAAAAAAAAAAGAGCAAATGAGGGCAAGGATCTTCGACTTAGAAATGTTGAGGAGGAAAAATGTTAAGTCTGTCTTGTACAAAAAAATTAATTAATTAAATAAAATAAAAAAATTTTAAGTGTCTTGTATGTCTAAGATTTTTAAAAAATTGACATGGTGACAGCCCTAATATAGGCTCTGTGGTTTGAGCGGGGGGCTATAAACAACAAGATTGTATTGGATTGGATTGGACAGATGTGTGGATGTGTGTTTTCAGGCAGTTGTTGTTGTTGTGCATTCCCCAGCTTAACGCTCTGGGGGTCACCCAGAATGTGCACTCTGACTCACTCATCTATCCCACTTGGGAATCACGGTGAGATTGAAATTGCACACTGAATGAGAAGTTTGCGTGTATGACTGCTTTCAAGTTCCTCGCCATATAGGCAGCCATACTCCGACTTCGGAGGATTTTTTTTCTCCTTTAAAGGAGAGTGCAGGTTGCTGTGTTATTAAGAGCTTGTCATGGCTGAAGGCAATCACAACACAAAATTTTACCACATAACATTTTAATGTAGGCCTTGGCAATAAGCCGCCGCTGTAGTCTAGTGGTTAGGGCGTTGGACTCGTAATCTAAAGGTTGCAGGTTCGATCCCAGCTTTCGGCTATGGCGTTGTGCCCTTGGAAAAGGCACTTTACGGCTATTTTCTCACCCCACCCAGGTGTAAAAGGGGTACCAACCTTGTGTTGGGGGTTAACCCTGCGATAGACTGGCGTCCTATCCAGGGGGAGTCTATGACTCTCAGTCTCTTACAGGGTTCGTACGGTCCTTGAAAGTCCTTGAATTTTGGACCACCCTTTTCAAGGCCTTGAAAGTCCTTGAAAATCAGGCATATGCCTCCAGGTGCTTGAAAAGTCCTTGAATTTTACTGTTACCAATGAAAAAAAGAAGGATAAAGAGAGAGAGATTGGCATGGTAAGATCAGGTATGGTACTGGCTGTAAATTCGTGGAATTTTTATAAAAGTAAAAAAAGAGAAGAAGAAAAAATAGGAGAAAAAAGAAATCTACAAAAGCAGGTCAAGGGAACTAACTCTTCCATGCCGGTTAGTAATTACTCCCTTCTCTGCTTTATGTCACAAGGCAATTCAAGCCTAGGTAGGCCTAACAAGACAACTTTTTCCGTTGAAAGACCATGTGTACCAACAATGGGTGTCAAGTTTCATGACAGGGATGGACTAGTAGCTCTAATATAAGGCAGAAAGGGAGAGGGGGCTTTCACTGGCTGTTCCACGTGGGGTCAGAGAGCAATGGTTATATTAAATTAAATACAACAGTCAGCAGGCCACCGGCCTCCCCTTTTTCATGGAGAGTCCCCCCCCCTCTCTCTCTCTCTATAGTCTCTCTCTCTCTCTCTCTCTCTCTCTCTCTCTCTCTCTCTCTCTCTCTCTCTCTCTCTCTCTCTCTCTGACACACACACACGCACACGCTGGAAGTAAATGACTGACTTACACAGGCGCACGCACACACACACACACACACACACACACACACACACACACACACACACACACACACACACACACACACACACACACACAACTTCTCTCTCTCTGTCTCTCTCTATCTCTGTCTCTCTCTCATTTTCTCCACTTCTCCCTGTCTCTTACCAGACACACACACACCTCTTCCCCCCCTCCCCCTTATCTCTTTCTCTTTCTGTTTCTCTGTCTATGTGTGTTTGTCCTTTCTTTCTCTTTCTTCCTCTATCTGCATTAGTGCACATTTGTCTAGAAATATACTCATTTTTGCTATGTGATTACTTGGGTATAGAACCTCCTTTAGATTGAAGAAATGGCAGAAAAAGTCATACTTGGAGAGCTTATTTCATGGCAGAAATTGCTTTGTACCAAGAACTGAAATTAGTTCAAGGAGAGGCCGTTAAACAGGCTAGAATTGTTGAAAATTCTTCAGCTTCAGGGGGCGTTGCCCCCTGACCCCCACAAGGGGCTTTGCCCCTTTACCCCACCAGGGGGCGATGCCCCCTGGACCCCCCCCCCCCCCCCCCCCCCCCACCTTTCACGATTTTTGGAGTCTGTCAATTCCTATCCCTGCAACACTGAAACTTGATGGGGCATCAGAGACGCGCGCGGGGATGTGCATACAGTTATATAAGGGTGGAATTATACTTAAATTGCTTCAGGATTGATTTTTTTTCTTCAGGATTTGGAATGTCCAGAGGACAAAAAAAATTGGGGTTTCAGGATTGAGAGATTTTTTCACTTTCACCCATGTCAGTGTGTTGTGATGTGAAAATCTGTCCACAGCAATACCATCAGCTATTCCCCCTCTCCAGCCCCTCTTCCCTCCCTTCCAACCTGTTATCCAGGAAGATGAATGTTTACTATTGTAAACTATTAGTCTCCTGGTAAAGTAACTCACAGGGAGCTTTACACATATTTAGACTTTGAGAACCAGTATGCAGAGAAATTATGAATGAACAGATGGGGTGATCACTTAGATTGAAATTGTTTTAAGCGAAATGCACACTTTAGGCCAACGATTGTTTTTTATTTAGCCCAGTTAACTGCAGTAGAAATATTGATTCTTGTTATGAAGAAAAATTGGACCTAATGGCTATAGATATTTTCTTTTCAGCTGTAAAGTGTGTAGACATTGTTAAAATGCAAGCACTATTTGTCGATGGAGGTCCTTGAAAATTGAGAGTGAGGTCCTTGAAAGTCCTTGAAAAGTCCTTGAATTTTCTTTCCAAAGATCTGTATGAACCCTGTCTTAACGCCACAGAAACCGGGATAAGCACCGCCCTGATGAGCCTTAGGCTCGGGACAGACTTTAACTTTTAACAACTCTGACTTCAGAGGATTTTTCCTCCTTTAAAGGAGAGTGCAGGTTGTTATTTTAAGAGTTTGTCATGGCTGAAGGCAATCTCAAAACAACATAACAACATTTTAATGTAGGCCTTGGCAATAAGCTGACATCAATAACTGACACAGCTTTGGCCTAAGCCAGGGTTTGGGGGTAGGAAGGGGGGAGGGTGGGATAAAAAAAACAAGATTGGATTAGATTAGATGAATGTATGTGTATGTTCAGGCAGTGTTGATGCGGAGCAGTCAGCCATTGACGGGGCAGTCAGGGCGGCGGTGCAAGGAGGACGAGAAGCTGATCAACTGTGTGCTGGGCAAGGGTCGCCGTGGTTACATCGTCGACACCCGCGCACAGACCGTGGCCAAAGTCGCCCAGAGCAAAGGTAGGGAGGGGCTTCGGTGGTCCAGAAAAAAAAAAAAAATTAAAAAGGATTGGTGGTCCATGACAGAATTAATGTGATTGCTTAACACTGTCATATTTGAGCCCCATGACAGAATTAATGTGATTGCTTAACACTGTCATATTTGAGCCCCATGACAGAATTAATGTGATTGCTTAACACTGTCATATTTGAGCCCCATGACAGAATTAATGTGATTGCTTAACACTGTCATATTTGAGCCCCATGACAGAATTAATGTGATTGCTTAACACTGTCATATTTGAGCCCCATGACAGAATTAATGTGATTGCTTAACACTGTCATATTTGAGCCCCATGACAGAATTAATGTGATAGCTTAGCACTGTTATATTTGAACCCTATGAACAAATTAATGTGATAGCTCAATGCTGTCATATTAAAAAAAAAAAAGTTAAAGTCTGTCCCGAGCCTAAGGCTCATCAGGCCAGTGCTTATCCCGGTTTCTGTGGTGTTAAGCGACTGAGAGTCATAGACTCCCCCCTGGATAGGACGCCAGTCTATCGCAGGGTTAACCCCCAACACAAGGTTGGTACCCCCTTTTACACCTGGGTGGGGTGAGAAAATAGCCATAAAGTGCCTTTTCCAAGGGCACAACACCATAGCCGAAAGCTGGGATCGAACCCGCAACCTTTAGATTACGAGTCCAACGCCCTAACCACTAGACTACAGCGGCGGCATGTTGTCATATACATGGGGTGAATTCTGTGACAAAATTAGTGTGATTGCTCAATGTTGCCATGTACATGGGGTGAATTCTAACCCTGTGACAAAATCAGTGTGATTGCTCACCATTGTCATGTACACAGGATTTGAACCCTATGAAAGAATTAATGTGATTACTTAACGCTGTCATGTACACAGGAGGAGGATTTGAACCTGAGGCTCACTACCCACAGTGGCGGCGCATCCATCAGCCCATCGAACGCAGACAGGCGTTCCACGACTCCCTCATCAAGATGATTGAAGGTAACAGTCTTTTTTTTTTTTTTTTTTTTTTTTTTTTTGGTAACAGTCACTTCTTTGTAAATTTTCCTCCATGGGGATGCCTGGGGCTCTTTCAGTACAAACAGCATCCCCACCTTCTGGAAATTCTGTGCACAAGAAATTTCCTCTTTTCTATCACTCTCTGCCTTGTTGCTTTTCTTCTTGTCTCCTCTTTCTTGTCTTATGTTCTGCCTTCTTGGTCCATTCTCCTGTTGTTGTTTTTTTCCCCCCAGGAAGAGTTAAAATATGACAATTCTCTCTTATGCTGAAGTTGGATGTGCTGGGCCTGACTTGTGAGGCGCTTATTTTTTATATTTTACCTTTTTTATTATTTTATATTGAGGATATTGGGATAAGCACTCGTGGGCTTTTTTTCATCCAGTCCCTGTGTGTATGCAGTTGTGTAAATCTTGTCCTCTGTTCCCACCGGTACATAATGGCCTACTCTTAAGAAAAGCGGAACAGGATTTAACGTGTGCGCAAGATGTTCTGCGTGCGTTTGCACATGGGGCCTCAGTTTACAGTCTCATCCGAATTGGGGAGAGCAGAGTCAGCACTGATGTTAAGTCCAGGGGGGAAAAAATCCCCTCCAACGGGAATCGAACCTGGGTCATCAAATTACCAGCGCAATGTTGTGACCACTAGGCTATCCCGTCCCCCTTAGTTAATGGCAGTGTGTGATGCAATTTCACTTGTAAAACAGACAACAGTAGTTCGTGTCTTGAGCATTGGACGATGAAGAAGATGACATATTTGGTTTTGTTGTTGTTGTTTTATTGTAAATCCCATGCTGAAAGGTGAAGTACAATGCTTTGAAATGATACTGATGTTGTTGTAGTTATAATTAATGTTGTTGTAATCATCATCATCATTGTCATTGTATTTCTCCTTCATACATTATCATTATAATTATTGTTGTTAATGTTGTTGTTTATTATTACGGTGTTGTTGTTGTTGAAGCTTATCATTTTTATCCTTCTTCTTCCCCTATTATCATTATTGTTGTCATTATTATTGTTATCATCACCATTATTATATTATTATTTTATTATTATTATCATTGTTATTATTATTATCATCATCATCGTCATAGTCATCGTCGTCGTCATTGTTGTTACTACTACTACTACTACTGCTGCTGCTGCTGCTGCTGCTGCTGCTGCTATCATTTTCATCATAGTTTGTGCATCTGTTATTCACCACTTCTCTGTCTGTCTGTCTGTCTGTCTGTATCTCTGTGTGTGTGCTAACTGTACAGCCAGCAGTGACAGTGGAGCCACTATGGACAAGTGGCTGGCTGGCTGTCTGTCTGTCTGTCTGTCTGTATAATGTCTGTATCTCTGTACTAACAGCCAGCAGTGACAGTGGAGCCACTATGGACAAATGACTGTCTGTCTGTCTGTCTGTCTGTCTGTATAATGTCTGTATCTCTGTACTAACAGCCAGCAGTGACAGTGGAGCCACTATGGACAAGTGGCTGGCTGGCTGTCTGTCTGTCTGTCTGTCTGTCTGTCTGTCTGTCTGTCTGTATAATGTCTGTATCTCTGTACTAACAGCCAGCAGTGACAGTGGAGCCACTATGGACAAATGACTGTCTGTCTGTCTGTCTGTCTGTATAATGTCTGTATCTCTGTACTAACAGCCAGCAGTGACAGTGGAGCCACTATGGACAAGTGGCTGGCTGGCTGGCTGGCTGGCTGTCTGTCTGTCTGTCTGTCTGTCTGTATAATGTCTGTATCTCTGTACACTAACAGCCAGCAGTGACAGTGGAGCCACCATGGACAAGTGGCTGTCTGTATAATGTCTGTCTGTCTGTATAATGACTGTGTATCTCTGTGTTAACTGTACAGCCAGCAGTGACAGTGGAGCCACCATGGACAAGTGGCTGTCTATATAATGTCTGTCTGTCTGTATAATGACTGTGTATCTCTGTGTTAACTGTACAGCCAGCAGTGACAGTGGAGCCACCATGGACAAGTGGCTGTCTGTATAATGTCTGTATCTCTCTGTACTAACAGCCTGCAGTGACAGTGGAGCCACTATGGACAAGTGGCTGTCTGTATAATGTCTGTATCTCTCTGTACCAACAGCCAGCAGTGACAGTGGAGCCACCATGGACAAGTGGCTGGCTGGCTGGCTGTCTGTCTGTCTGTCTGTATAATGTCTGTATCTCTGTACACTAACAGCCAGCAGTGACAGTGGAGCCACCATGGACAAATGGCTGTCTGTATAATGTCTGTATAATGTCTGTATAATGTCTGTATCTCTGCACTAACAGCCAGCAGTGACAGTGGAGCCACCATGGACAAGTGGCTGTCTGTATAATGTCTGTATAATGTCTGTATTTCTCTATAATGTCTGTTTAATGTCTGTATCTCTGCACTAACAGCCAGCAGTGACAGTGGAGCCACCATGGACAAGTGGCTGTCTGTATAATGTCTGTATTTCTCTATAATGTCTGTTTAATGTCTGTATCTCTGCACTAACAGCCAGCAGTGACAGTGGAGCCACCATGGACAAGTGGCTGTCGAAGCTGGAGTCCAGCGCCTGGCTGACCCACATCAAGGACATCCTCACCACCGCCTGTGTCGTCGCGCAGTGCATGGACAAGGAAGGTGGGTCATAGGTCACTGGTCACAGGTCAATGGTCATTAGTCACAGGTCATTGGTCGTTAGTCACTGGTCACTGGTCATTAGTCACTGGTCATCAGTCACTTGTCATTAGTCATCAGTCACTGGTCATTAGTCATCAGTCACTGAGCACTGGTCACTAGTCACTGGTCATTAGTCACCTGTCAATAGTCACTGGTTATCGGTCACTGGTTATCAGTCACTGGTCATCAGTCACTGGTCATTAGTCACTGGTCAGTAGTCACTGGTCAGTAGTCACTGGTCAGTAGTCACTTGTCATTAGTCATTGGTCACTGATCACTAGTCACTGATCACTAGTCAGCAGGTCACCACCACATCTGGTCATTGCTATTGTGACGCTCCACACCACAAAACACAGCACACAAGTCCAACATAACTCAGTCCAGGGCCCAGTGCTAAAATTAGTGTGCCCCTTCCTTTTACCAAGTCCAAGCAAAATCATGCAGCAAAAAGCAGCACTGATAGGTATACCATGCAGCTGCAGACAGGAAAAGAAAAAAAAAAAGTGCCGCTGCTCTTGTGGCGACATGCTCCCAGCCCCCATGTGTGTGTGTCTGTGTGTGGTCTTCAGTTTTATGTCTTTTCACAAATAGTGATATTAGACAAAATGTTGAGCGCATGGGTACATGTATGGGTGTGTTCAAGTGTTTACATGCATGTATGTAAATGTGGATCATACATGTGCTGAAGCATATATTTTAACCAATGTCTGTAGATATATAGTTAGTTCTTCAGTTTAACGTCCTTCCACTAAATAGTGATAGTGATATCAGACGGGAAAGTGTATATGGGTGAGTGAGTGTGTGTGTATGGGGGGGGGTTGGGATGAGCACATAGCTAATTATCTGCATTAAACAACTATAAGAACCAAAAATTAAAACCTTAGAACAAGAATAATGAAAAGAAAGAAATAACAGTTTAAACACTAACTTTGCAATTCATATAACTAGTAAAAAATCATTATACTATAAGAACCTGATAATAGGACTATGACTTAATGACAATACAAGAATAATGAAAAGAAAGAAATAACAGTTTAAACACTAACTTTGCAATTCATATAACTAGGTAAAAAATCATTGTACTATAAGATCCTGATGATAGGACTATGACTTAATGACAATACAATTTCTTTATTTAGCGGAATGTCTTTTAGAATTTGCTGTAGATATATGTATGTATGCATGTGCCATGTGTGTGTGTGTGTGTGTGCATGCTTGTGTGTGTGTGTGCGTGTGTGTGTGTGCGCGCACGTGCATGCTTGTGTGTTTTTGTGTGTGTGTGTGTGTGTGTGTGCGTGTGTGCATGCTTGTGTTTGTGTGTGTGCGTGTTCATGTGTGCATGCTTTGTGTGTGTGTGTGTGTGTGCATGTGTGTGTGCTTGTTGATTTATTTGATTTGTGCATGTGTGTGTGTGTGTGTGTGTGTGTGTGTTACAGGCACCCCAGTTCTGGTTCACGGAGCGGAGGGCACAGACACCACACTGCTGGTCAGCTCTCTGGCCCAGCTCATACTGGACAAAGACTGCCGCACCGTCAACGGGTCAGTCTGTTCAATTTCTTTAAACGTCTTTTCACAAATTGTGATATTAGACAGAAATGAGGGAGAGAGAGACAGACAGAGAAAGACAGAGGGGGAAGGGTGTGTGAGTGTCAGGGGAGGAGGGTGTAGTTGGTAATGTATGGAATGTCTGGGTCAGTATATGTGTGTGTGTGGGTGGGTGTGTGTAGTAGTGGGTGGGTGTGTGGGGGAGTTTAGGTGTGTGTGTGTGTGTGTGTGTGTGTGTGTGTGTGTGTGTGTGTGTTGTAGTGTGTGTGTGTGTGTGTGTATGTGTGTGTCACTCTGTGTGTGTGTGTGTCACTGTGTGTGTGTCACTGTGTGTGTGTGTGTGTGTGTGTGTGTGTGTGTGTGTGTGTGTGTGTGTGTGGTGTGTGTGTATGTATGTGTGTGACTGTGTGTGTCTGTCTGTCTGTGTGTTTGTAGTGTGTGTGTGTGTTTTTATTTATTTTATTCTTTTATATCAAGGATAATGGGATAAGCACTCTTGTGCTTTTTTACATCCAGTCCCTGTATGCAGTTTTGTAAATCTTGTCATCTGTTCCCACCGGCACATGATGGCCTACTCTTGTAGATAAACATAGATACATAGATAGATACTTGTTCTTGTACATAATCATAGATACATAGATACTTGTGCTTGTACATAGATACATAGATACCTGTGCTTGTACATAAACATAGATACATAGATAGATACTTGTGCTTGTACATAAACATACATGCATAGATATTTGTGCTTGTACATAAACATAGATACATAGATATTTGTTCTTGTACATAAACATAGATACATAGATAGATATTTGTTCTTGTACATAAACATAGATACTAAGATAGATACTTGTGTTTGTACATAAACATAGATACTAAGATACTTGTGCTTGTACGCAAACATGAATACAAAGATTAATACTTGTACTTATACATAAACATAAATACATAGACACTCTTGCTTATGCATAAACATAGATACATAGATAGGTACTTGTGCTTGTACATAAACATAGATACATAGATATTTGTGCTTGTACATAAACATAGATACATAGATATTTGTGCTTGTACATAAACATAGATACATAGACTTTTGTGCTTGTACATAAACATAGATACATAGACTTGTGACATACATAGACTTGTGCTTGTACATAAACATAGATACATAGACTTGTGACATACATAGACTTGTGCTTGTACATAAACATATGTGACGCTTCACCACGAAATGAGTCACTTTTCCGCTAGTAGCCATTAAAGGCAGGTGGGGTCAAGTTGGCAATTTTGAGATTTTGATCGATTATTAAAGTATAGCCATAATTCTACCTCATAATGAAATATCAAATCATAATTTTGTCTCCTTTTACCTTAAAACGTGTTTTAAAAATACCCAAGCCCTTGACCACCTATTACGATGCTAAACTTGTCAATTTCTCATTTTGTCATTTCCTGCAGTCTAGCATTTCAACTTGTAATAACTTTTCATAGAATTGTCCGATTTTCAATCTGTTTTTTGTATTGTATAGCCATTTTATTGCAGTTTGATAACATGTCAATATCTAAAAATTGACCTCTGGTGCAATGCGACTCCGTATGTGGTGGAGCGTCATATATATATATATATATATATATATATATATATATATATATATATATATATATATATATATACATACACACATAGGCTTTTGACATACATAGACTTGTGCTTGTACATAAACACATATATATACATAGATAGGCTTTTGACATACATAGACTTGTGCTTGTACATAAACATATATATATATATATATACATAGATAGACTTGTGACATACATATAGACTTGTGCTTGTACATAAACATAGATACATACACTTGTGACATACATAGACTTGTACATAAACATATGTATATATACATAGACTTGTGACATACATAGACTTGTACATAAACATATAGATAGATAGATAGATAGATAGATAGATAGATAGATAGATAGATAGACAGATAGACAGATAGATAGACTTGTGACATACAGAGACTTGTACATATATATATATATATATATATATATATATATATATATATATATATATATATATATATATATATATATATACATAAATAGATTTGTGACATACATAGACTTGTACATAAACATATATATATATACATAGATAGACTTTTGACATACATAGACTTGTACATAAATATATATTTATACATAGACAGACTTCTGACATACATAGACTTGTGCTTGTACATAAACATATATATATACATAGATAGGCTTTTGACTTACATAGACTTGTGCTTGTACATAAACATATATAAATACATAGACTTGTGACATACATAGACTTGTGCTTGTACATAAACATATATATATATATACAT
>CM060350.1:5295559-5358059 GCA_030674155.1 Stramonita haemastoma
TTCTTCTTATTCTTTACAATTCTTCTTCTTCTTCTTCTTCTTCTTCTTCTTCTTCTTCTTCTTCTTCTCCATCTCCTTCTCCTTCTTCTTCTTCTTCTTCTTCTTCTTCTTCTTCTTCGCAATTCTTCTTCTTCTTCTTCTTCTTCTTCGCAATTCTTCGCAATTCTTCGCAATTCTTCTTCGCAATTCTTCTTTTTTGCAATTCTTCTTCTTCTTCTTCTTCTTCTTCTTCTTCTTCTTCTTCTTCTTCTTCTTTCTTCTTCTTCTTCTTCTTCTTCTTCTTCTTCTTCTCCTCCTTTTTCTCCTTTTTCTCCTTCTCCTTCTCCTTCTTCTTCTCCTTCTTCTCCTCCTTCTCCCTCTTCTCCCTCTTCTTCTTCTTCTTCTTCTTCTTCTTCTTCTTCTTCTTCTTCTTCTTCTTCTTCTTCTTCTTCTTCATTGTCAAATGCTCAGACAGTAACTATTGTTATCAGTCATATGAGCAGAAATGTGTTGCACTGCCATTAAGTGCCTGACACCTCTGACTGGTGCCCCTGACACTGAATGAAGTGACAGGGGGGTGGGTTGTGTGTGTGTGGGGGGGAGGGGGGTGGAGAGTATGTTGGGGGGGGGGGGGTGGAGGGAGGGTGTCTGTGTGTTGGGGTGGGGAGGGGGGGTATGTGTGTGTAGTTTGTGAATATGAGTGTGTGTGTGTGTGTGTAGTTTGTTAGTGTGTAGTGTGTGTATGGTTTTCATGGTCGGTATGGCTATAAACAGTATGGTTTGGATTTCTTCTGTGTCCAACAGAATTCATGTCCTAGAATTGTCATTTTGTCCTTCTATGTAATGTGTTGTAAAGCATGAACTTGCAAATCTGTGAAGAAGAATATGTAACGCTCCACCATGAAATGGGTCACTTTGCACCTGACCCACTTTTCCAATAGGAGCCATTTCAGGCAGGTGGGGGTCAGGTTGTTGATTTTGATTAATTATAAAATTATAGTCATTCTTCTACCTTGTATTGAAATACCAAGGTGTAAGTTTGTTTTCTTTTGCTTTTAAACATGTTCAAAAATACCCAAGCTCTCATTTTGAACACCTGTTATGATGCAAAATTTGTTCATTTCTCATTTTGTCACTTCCTACAGTCTCATTTCAATTTGCAGTCACTGTTCATAGAACTGTCCAATTTTCAGTCTGTTTTTTTTTGTTTTTGTTTTTTTGTTTTTTTTTGGGGGGGGGGGGGTCATTGAATAACCCTTTTATCACAGATTGATAATAACATGCAACAGCCATAAATTGACCTCTAGTGCAGTGCGACTCATTATGTGATAGAGCGTCACATATATATAGAGATGATGCCACACCTGTACTGATAATGTGTGTGTGTATATATATATACACACCTGCAGGTCCTACCTGAACACTCCAGAGACAATACAGAAGTACATCAACCCTCTGTACGACCCCAACCCTTCAGTCATCTGGCCCTCTGTGGCCCCACAGAGCCTGGTAAGTTACCTCTTGCCCTTAAATAAACACTGTAGCCACGTGGTTAGGACCTTTATTTTTTAATTCTTTTTCCTTGTTTGCTTTTTTTTTGTTTTTCATTTTCCCCTATGACCACATAGGTAATGGGACACCTTTACCTTTTTAACCCATTAAAGGTTAACTAACCAGCTTCTAACCCTTCTCTCTTTAGTATCACCCACTACTTGGTTACAGAAGCATACAAACGTGCTCAGTGCATCTGTACAGGGAAAGAGAGGTTCTCTCCCTAAATGTAAGAATAGTGTTAAAGTGGTATAAAAAGGGTAAACAGTAAAGGTGTTCCCATAACCTATGTGGTCGTAGGGGAGCGAGGTATCAGAGACCTCAGCTTCTCCAGGGGCCAGCATATTGAGGGCAGCACCCATCTCCTCTCCCTCGCTGCTTTACCTTCCATGACCCTAAAGAGGGCAGGTTCCTGTTTACAGCTGGGTGAACTGGGGGCAAACGGTCACCCATCCACTTGGAAAACACACTCAATGCTGCTAACCCTCCTAGTCCCAACCTAGGATTTGCCAACACACAGTAGTTTTCCATCACACAGTGATCTACACAGATTGCTACCACATGCCGAAGCTCTATCAGGCTAGAGGCACAGAGCCTGTGGTGAGAGTCTGGAAGTAATTATAGCTGCTGGTATGTACTTAGAAGGAGGAAAAGGTGAGTGAGCATGTGTGCCTGACCTGATTTTGTGATGGAATGGGAAATCTAGGGGCAATTCATGCTGAGAGAATCTGAATGCAAGAGGGTTAACCTTAGCTTGGGGAAAGTGAGAGGTCTGACCACTGAGCTATCCCATCCCCAAAGTGGTCTACAATTTTTTTTTTTTTTTTTTTTAATTTAAAAGTGATGTGATGTTATGTGGTGTGATGTGGTGTGGTGTGGTATGATGTGGTATGGTGTACTGTGATACGGTGTGGTTTGATGTGGGGTGGTGTAATATGATGTGTGATATAATGTTGTGTGATATAATGCAGTGTGGTGATGAGATCTGATGTGTTATGTATGATGTGATATATGATATGATGTGATATGATATAATATAACATGATATAATATGATATGATATAATATGATATATTATGATATGATATATTATGATATAATATGACATGATATAATATGATATGATAATGATGTGATATGATATATGATAATGATGTGATATAATATAATATGATATAACATGATATGATATGATATAATATGATATAACATGATATGATATGATATAATATGATATAACATGATATGATATGGTATAATATGATATAACATGATATGATATGATATAATATGATATAACATGATATGATATGATATAATATGATATAACATGATATCATATAACATGACATGATATATCATGTCATGATATGTTGATATATGTTAACAGACTCTGTGGAATGGCCTATACCTGAGGGGTCAGGTGAACCCGGGCCTCAGGACGAGGCGTGGACAGAGATCACCAAGATCAGGCAGTACGACAAGGAACTCACCTCCAAGGTTAACAAGCTGCGCAGGTAATAATCAACACTCTGTGTGTTGTGTGTGTGTGTGAGGGGGGTTTATTGGGGGGGGGGGTATGTGTGGACAGAGATCACCAAGATCAGGCAGTACGACAAGGAGCTCACCTCCAAGGTTAACAAACTGTGCAGGTAATAATCAACACTCTGTGTGTTGTGTTGTGTGTGAGGGGGGTTTATTGGGGGGGGGGGGGTTATTGGGGGGGGGGGGGGGGTATGTGTGGACAGAGATCACCAAGATCAGACAGTACGACAAGGAGCTCACCTCTAAGGTCAACAAACTACGCAGGTAACAATGAACACTGTGTTGTGGGGGGGGGGGTTAAGGGGGGGGGAGGATGTGTGTTTCTGTAAGTGGGGGGGGGGGGGGGATGTGTGTGTGTGGATATGTGTTGGGGGGGGGGGGGGGGATGTTTGTGTGAGGGATGTGTTCCTGTGTGTTGGGGTGGGGTGGGGGGGGGATGTGTGTGTGAGTGGGGGTGGATGTGTGTGTTTGTGTGGGGAGGGGGGGGCGAGGGGGGGTGGGAGGGAGGGCGGATGTGTGTGTAAGGGTTTGTGTGTGTGTGTTTCTTAATTCTTTATTCTTTTATATCGAGGATAATGGAATAAGCTCTCATGAGCTTTTTTACATCCAGCAGTTTTTTAAATCTTGTCATCTGTTCCCACCGGCCCACAATGGTGTACTCTTATAAAAAGTGGAACAGAATTTAACATGTGCGCAAGATGTCCTGGGTGTGTTCACACACAGAGCCTTGGTTTATAGTCTCATCCAAAGGACTTTCGGGGGGAGAGTGAAGTCAACACTGATGTTTACTCCAATGTGTGTGTGGTGGTGGTGCTGTGTGATGGTGATGAATGATGATGATGATGGTGGTGGTGGTGGTGGTGGTAGTAGTGGTGGTGGTGGTTGGTGGTGGTGGTGATGATGATGATGATGATGATGATGATGATGATGATGATGATGATGATGATGATGATGATGATGATGATGATGATGATGACGACGATGACGATGACGACAACTACAACAACGGTGATGATGTTTGATAATGCTAATGACGACGACAAAAATTGTTGATGTTGATGTTGATGATGACAATAATTGTCGATGATGATAACACCAATGATGAATGATTATGATGAAGATTACAATGATGATTGACAGTGATGATGCTGACAACGATGACTACGACAACCTGAGTTGAGTGTGTGCGTGCGTGTGTGTGTGTACATTCAAACTTGCTAAGGCTATAAATGGTTATTGACTGATTGCGTGTTGTGTAGGTTGAATGCAAGCGCTTTGATTTGTTTTTACAAGATATAGCGCTTATTAAATTCCATGTATTATTATTATTATCATTATTATTATTATTATTATTATTATTGTTATTGTGTTTCAGACAACTGGCCTCCCTGACGCGAGAGGCGGTGGGAGCAGGAGTGATCCTGCCCTCAACCACAGACAACCCCGGAGAGGAGATCAAAGCCCACTGATCTGGCGGGTCTGCGTGTTAGCGGGCCACTGCACTGCACTGCAGGACTGGAGGAGTGGAGGAGACGCACAGAGAGAGAGAGGGAGAGAGAGAGTTGTGCTGTTGTGCTGGTCATTGCTGGGAGAGAGAGAGAGAGAGGAGTGTAGGGCTGTGTTGGCCTATTTCTGTGTTTGGGGGGGGGGGGGTTGTGTGTGTGTGGAGGGGGGTGGAGAGGTGTGTGTGGAGGGGAGGGGAGGTTTGTGTGTGTGTGTGGGGGGGGGGGGGGGGTTGTGTTTGTGTGTTTGTTTCTGTGGGTGGGTGATTGTGAAGTGTGTTTATGTATATTTGAGTGTGTGTTTGTGTGTGTGTTGGAGGTGGGGGGGGGGGGGGGGGAAATGAGGGGATTGTGTGTGTGTGTGTAGTTTGTGTGTGTAGTTTGTGAATGTGTGTGTGTGTATTTTGTGAATGTGAGTGTGTGTGCGTATGTGTGTGTATTTGTGCAGTGTGTTTTTGTGTGTGTGCAGTGTAAGTGGGTTATTGACCATGCGAGTGGGTTGTGTGATCTGTATGTTTGCGTTAGTGTGTAAGTAAGCAAGTATGGATGGTTGGGTGCATGTGAGACATATTGCTGTGACCCATATCAAAAGGAGTGACAGAAACACCTAAGAAAGGGGACCAAACAAAAGAGGATGAATTCTGCAGGAAACATGATATTTTTGTTGATCGTGATTGATGCATGCCACTGATTTACCCCACTCACTGCAGTTCTTCTTCTTCTTCTCCTGTTCGCTTTACACCATCAGATGTGTCCTGAGAAAAATAATGGCATACATGTCCTTTCCAGCTCCTCTCGTGGGCCGTACAGCTTGGTCTGTAGGGTTATCTCCATCGGCCACACTTTCTTCCTCAGGTCGCTGAATAGCGTACACCTCTGAAGGTTGTGCTTGCCTGTCTGGTTTTCTTAACCACAGGCACACACACAGGGGAGAAGGAGCAAGTTTCAGCTTTGTGGACATGTGGGGGTTTAGCCTGTTGTGCCCAGTGCAGAGTCTTAGAATTACTGACTGCAGTAGTGGCTGGCTTCTTATTGGTCAGGGTTTAGCGTAGAAAGTTAGTGGCCATTGACTTTTTTTCTTCTTCTCAACAGAATGTTCATTGTAACAGAACGTCTTTAGTACGGTCACTTTGGTTTGAGTCTTAGAGCGATTTGATGGGGACTTTAGTGTGGCCATCTTGAAGAATTCATAATTCTGTGATACTGCCTGTGGTGTTTTCATGTCTGAAGGGATGAGTAGAACGTGAATGCTGTGGCATTGGTGAGAAAATGGGGTAACATTCGTGATTGTCATGTTCATTGGGTGTGATTTCTTTTATGTGGAGGGAGGGAGGGATTGTTGGTGTAAATTTCAATATGGATGTAAATATTATTGGCGGTATTTTTTTCTCACCCATCACCATGTCTTCGTATCGGCGATAGGTTGAAGTAATAATTATCATCAGGAGAAGTGTGTGAGTTTGTATGTATATAATTATATGATTTGTGTGTATCAGTGATTTTTTTTTTTTTTTTTTTTTTTTTTTTTGGAGTGCTGGTTTTAAGGTTACAGGTACTTGTATTGTTGCCTTTTTTCTTTAAATGAAAAAATGATTTTCGTTTATTTCTGCTTTTACTCTGAGACAGTGAATGTGATATCGATGATTGCATGGTAGTTCGTTGTTGCTCTTTGAACAGAAAACTGCTCCCCATTCCACTTGTGAGAAAAAGGGATTTTCTACCTGTTCATGTCCATTATTTATGTACACGTGCAAAACACGGACCGCAACAGCAGACATTGAAAGAAGGATACAGGCAATGGAGATGAGATGCTTTCACAAACTCCTTGGTATTCCATTCAGAGATCACATCACTAATGAAGAAGTGAAAGCCAAAATTAAAAACGCCATCAGACCATATGAAGAGCTCCACAGTGAAAAAAAAACAACTAACGTTGTAGGGTCTTGTCATACGAACATCTGGACTGACCAAGACTGTCCTACAGGGAACAGTACAAGGAGGGAGACAAAGAGGCAGACAGAGGAAACAATGGGAAGACAAACATCAGAGAGTGGACTGGCTTTGAGTGGATCGATATTTTAAGTAAAGCTGAAAAAGCCACAAGGAGCAGAGGAAGAAGCTGGCTACAAAATCTTCAGTGGTGCCCCACAGTTGACCAGACTACAGTAGAGAGAGATGTTCAACTGTTAAGCTGACTGGAAAGAGAGCAGTGAACACCAGAAGCTGCAGTCTGTGTGGAGACCAGTAGAGATTAGCTGTCAGTTTGTCATGGGCATGGTAAGGGGATGATTATTTTCCCTGGAGTTAACATCAGTGCTGACTCCGCTCCCCCAAATGCCCTTCAGATGAGACTATAAACTGAGGTCCTGTGTGCAAACACACGCAGAACAACTTGCACGCGTGTTAAAACCCATTCCACTTTTCGGAAGAGTAGGGCATCATGTGCCAGCGGGAATGGATGGCAACATTTGCAAAAACTGCATACACAGGGGGACTGGATTTTTTTTTTAAAAGCAAATGAGTGCTTATTCCATTATCCTGGAAATGAAAGAAAAATAGAAAGATGCAAAAATCCTGCTGGGTTTTTTGTTGTTGTTTGTTTTGGGATTTTTTTTTATCATTGTCAACTCCCACTTCACATACTGTGAACTTGTTTCACTTCGTGTTTTGTTGTTGCTGTTATGTCTTCTTGATATATGTGATGTGATCATGGCAGAGAGAGATTTTGTCAGAGTTACTTGTGAATGATAGATGTGACACTCCACCACATAATGAGTCGCATTGCACTAGAGGTCAATTGTTTAGTTGTTAATGTGTTATAAATGTGCAATTAAAAAAGGCTATTCAATAAAAAAAAAAAAAACAGACTGTAAATTGGACAGTTTTATAAAAAGTTATTACAAGTTGAAATGATAGACTGCAGAAAGTGATAAAATTAAAAATTGACAAGTTTTGGATTGCAATAGATGGTCAAATGAGGGCTTGGGTGTTTTTAAACATGTTTGGAAAGCAAAATGAAACATACACCTTGATATTTAAGTGCAAGGTAGAAAAATGGCTATATCATAATCAATCAAAATCGACAACCTGACCCCCACCTGCCTAAACTGACTCCTAGTCAGGGTCAGATGCTAAGCGACTCATTTTGTGGGGGAGTGTCACAAACAACATGCTGTGAGGTATGATAAGCCAACTGTGTTTGATTCCTTGCTTCACTGGATCATGTTTAGAACTAGATTCTAGGATGGCTGTGTGGAAATAAGGATGTTGTGTGTAAGTCTTGTGGAAGGAACATTCTTTGAAAAAAAAAGGTGTGGAATTTACAAGTAGAACCGTTTTGTTTACAAATGTAGAATTCCTGTCATATGAGTTTTCTTTCAGTTATAGAATAAACAAAAAAAGCATATGTAGAATTCCTGTCATATGAGTTTTCTTTCAGTTATAGAAAAACAAAATAAGCATCCTTAAATGTCATGATATCCAAGAGTTGGTAGTTTTGTTTGAATGGTGTGGTCAGATAATGAGACATCATGAGAAATGATATATATACAGTTGCTGTGTGCTAACGGTGCGAAGGTGTCTGTGTGAAAGAAGGAAATTTGGGGGATGGGGGTAATGTTGTGGTTAATCATGTTTATTATATTATTAAGCGCTTGATTTGGTTTTGCAAGATTTAGGCTATATAAATTCATTTATTATTATTATTATTATTATTATGTGTCAATCATGTTATCATCCATGTACATTTTTTTTTTCTTTTATGCTGTGTGATACTGTCTGTAACATGCTCTATCAATGGTATTTCATCTTGATGCGCTTGTATGTCTAAGTTTTCCATGTTTGTAACTTGCATACTTCTCTGTGTGCGTGCATGACGTGTGCGTGTGTGTGCATGACGTGTGTGCGTGTGCACATGACATATGTGTGTGTGTGTGGTAGATTTGTATAAGTGTAGTGTGATATGCTGCATACATTTGTATTATCTCCCACTGTCGGTTATGGCAGATTTTTCTGTTTACAATTTGGGCTGCTTTGCCAGAGTGTGTCACCACAAGAGTAGCACTACCTATGTATAAAATAAAAAGGGGAAAAAAAAGAGGCTTTTTTCCTTAGCACCTCCCATGTGAAAAAAAAAAAATTCCTGTCTGCATATTCTAAACAGTATAGTCATTGCCTCACAGTCATGGCAGATTTTGCAGCATGAAATTTATGCTGCTCTTTCCCTCTTGGGAAGAAAGAGTGTGTTGCCACAAGACCAGTCCCACCTTTTATTTATTTGTATTTTTTTCTATCTGCTTGTGTATTTGGCTCTCTACAACAGTAGGGGGGGGGGGGGGGGTTTCATGCAGAATTTTGTGCCAGGGACAACTCATGTTGCTGAGGGTTCCTTATCACGCACTGAATAACATCAGTGCTGATTCCACTCACCCCAAAAGTTCTTCAGATGAGACTATAAACCAAGGCCCGTGTGTGAATACTTGAAGAACGTCTTGCGTACGTATTAAAACCCATTCCACTTTTCGGAAGAGTAAGCCATTCTGTGCCGATGGGAATGGATGACAAGATTTACAAAACTGCATACACACAGGGACTGGATGTTTAAAAAAAGCACATGAGTGCTTAATCTATTATCCTCGAAATAAAAGAATAAACAAATAATTAAATATCTATTGCCTAAGAGACCTTAGGTTATCATCTCACCCGAAAGACTAGTATCCAGACCACCACTGTAAGGTGTAGCAGATGGTGCAGGGGGGGGGGGGACTCAGGATGTGGTATGTATGAGTGTATATGTTTTTGTAAGTAGGTTTGTGTGTGAGAGAGAGTGTTGTGTTTTGCAGTGCAAGGTCAGAGAAGTTTTTTTTTCCATCACACTATGCCATTTAAGTTCTTGTTTGAAGGTATGATGTGTACCTACAGTGTATATTTAGCAGGTTTTTTCTCTTGATAGATGCAATGGATGCTTTCTGAATGTCTCAATGAACATGTAAAACCTAAAAAGAAAATGGTGTGTCCATCCATATCTCTTACTTCCTGAGGAGAAAGTGCAATATTGTTGATGTTATTCACCATCGTTTCTTCTCTGTCATAATGTGTACATGTTGAATTTTGTTCTTGCTCTCTTTTTTTTTCTCTGTCTCTCTCATTCTGTGGGTAGTTCAGTGTTAGGTACTGATGGATAATATTTCATCTGCAATTAAACACTAAAAATTTGGAGAAAAAAAATTTTTTAATGTCTTATTTGAATGATACAGTGCTGTGTGTGTGTGTGGTGTGTGGTGCGCCACGTGCATGCGTTGCGTGCATTGTGTGCGTGCTTGTGTGTTGTGATATATGAAGAATTGTATGTGCAGCAAGGTGATATCTTACTTGATGCAGTTTATAAAAAAAAAATTTAAAGGCTGTTCACTTGTATCTGACTCTTCTGCAGTCACAGTATGGCTGCTATATGGCAAGGTATTTGAAAACAGTCATACAGGCAAACATCTCATTTAGTGTGCAATTTCAATCTCACAGTGATAATTCCCAGGTGAGATGATGAGTGAGTCAGAGTGGCACATTCTGGGTGATAGACCCCAGAGTGTTAAGCTGGGGAACGGACATCAACAACAACAACAACAAGTATCCCACAGAAGCCAAGTGGTGAGGCTGTCTTGACTTTACTCCAAGGGTCCATGAAGTCATGGGTTTGAATCTGGACCATGGTGTTTGGTGAATTGTTGTTGTGCTGGGGGGACTGTACTGAGGCCAAGGCATGCAAACCGTCACCCATCTACTTGGTAACCACGCTCAATGCAGCTCTTAACCTTAGCTAGGGGAAAGCGAGTGCTCTGACCACTGAGCTATCCCTGGTCGTGAAGAAGAAATGATCTGACCTTGCACGGAATCGTGGACCATTTCTTCAGCTGACTTGTCACAGAGCCCTTTTTTTCTGGCTGAGGTGTGTGTGTGTGTGTGTGTGTGTGTGTGTGTGTGTGTGTTTAGTATAGTGTAGTGTAGTGTAGTGTAGTGTAGTGTAGTGTAGTGTAGTGTAGTGTAGTGTAGTGAAGTGTAGTACAGTGCAGTGCAGTGCAGTGCAGTGCAGTGCAGTGCAGTGCAGTGTAGAGTAGTGTGTGTTTGTGTGTGTGTGTCACTGTGTGTGTGTGTGTGTCACTGTGTGTGTGTGTGTGCGTGTTCTTATCTCAAAGGTCACTCCAAGGGCAGGACAGTCTCGTGGTCAGAGCATTAAGTTTGCTCTCTGACAGTGTGGGTTTAAATCACCATTCCATCAGAGTACTTTTTTTTCAATGACTAATGAATGTACATAATGTTGAATGTTACAAATCCAATAAATGTTGAATGTTACAAATTCAACTTCAATGTCTATGACTGACTGATAAAATGTTACAAATTCAACTTCATTGCTTATGACTGATAAAATGTAACAAATTCAACTTCATTGTTTACGACTAATAAAATGTTGACTGTTTCAAATTCAACTTCAAAGTTTATGACTAATAAATGCTGAATGTTACAAATTCAACTTCATTGCTTATAACTGATAAAATGCTACAAATTCAACCTCAAAGTTAATGACTAATAAATGTTGAATGTTACAAATTCAACTTCAAACTATGATTATTCAAATTCAAATAAACGGGTTAAAGTACAACAAATTCAACTTGAAGTTACTGCCATTTTTAATTCACATCAATGATGAATATTACACAAATTCAACACAACACTTCAATTATCTGCATTCGTATGAATGTTGAACATTACAAATTCAGCATACAACTACACTTATTTGAAGTCAAATAAATGTTGATAAATGTTCTTTACTTGAATTCAATAGGAAGTGTTGTTGTTTTTTTTAAAAGAAGAGAACAATATATATATATATATATAGAGAGAGAGATATATATATATATATAATATATATATATATATATATATATATATATACGCAGCCGCCGCTGTAGTCTAGTGGTTGGGGCGTTGGACTCGTAATCTAAAGGTTGCGGGTTTGATCCCAGCTGTCGGCTATGGCGTTGTGCCCTTGGAAAAGGCACTTTACGGCTATTTTCTCACCCCACCCAGGTGTAAAAGGGGTACCAACCTTGTGTTGGGGGTTAACCCTGCGATAGACTGGTATCCTATCCAGGGGGGAGTCTATGACTCTCAGTCACTTAACGCCACAGAAACCGGGATAAGCACCGGCCTGATGAGCCTTAGGCTCGGGACAGACTTTAACTGAATATATATATATATATATATAGCCGCTGTAGTCCAGTGGTTAGGGCGTTGGACTCACAATCTAAAGGCTGCGTGTTCGATCCCAGCTGTCGGCTATGGCGTTGTGCCCTTGGAAAAGGCACTTTAAGGCTATTTTCTCACCCCACCCAGGTGTAAAAGGGGTACCAACCTTGTGTTGGGGGTTAACCCTGCGATAGACTGGCGTCCTATCCAGGGGGGAGTCTATGACTCTCAGACGCTTAACGCCACAGAAACCGGGATAAGCACCGGCCTGATGAGCCTTAGGCTCGGGACAGACTTTAACTGAATATATATATATATATATATATATATTATATATATATATATATATATATATATATAATATATATATGCATGTCACCTTTTGGCAAGAAGAATCAGAACCAGTACAAGCGGCGTCACATGGAGAATACAAAGGCACCTGACTGGTGTACACATCACTGTATCATATCATACTTGATGATTTTATCACAGATTTCTTCAGATATATACATTCATTACATGGAAGAAGTAAACAGTTTAAATCACAGCTCAAGCTGAACAATGCTATCACAAAATCACACACACTCACACACACACAGCCACACACACACACAGCCACACACACACTCACACACACACACACCAACACACAACCACACACACAACCACACACACTCACACAACCACACACACACACACACACACACACACACACTCATACACACACATACACACACACACATATATGTGAGACTATAAACTGAGGTCCCATATGCGAACGCATGCAGAACATCTGCATGCGTTAAAACCTGTTCCGCTTTTTGGAAGAGTAGGGCATTGTGTGACAGTGGGAATGGATGACAAAATTTACAAAACTGCATACACACGGGGACTGAATGTAAAAGAAGCACACGAGTGCTTATTCCATTATCCTCAATATAAAAGAATAAATAAATAACAACACACATACACACACACACACACACCCACCCTAACACACACACACACACACACACACACACACACACATATGCACACACACTTACACACATATGCACACACTTACCACACACACACACACTCTCTCTCTCTCTTACTCACACACACACACAACACACACACACATTCACCCCCCCCCACACACACACACCCCCCTCCCCCCCCCCACAGACCTATCCCCCCCCTACCCCCCCCCCCCCCCTTCATCCTCTCACACCCTCCTTCAACGCAGTGTCAGCTGGTAGGCGTCACCGAAAATGTCTGAGCGGCCCCCCCACCCCCCGTGCATAATAATTCTGACTCCACCCCCCCCCCTTCACACCCCCCCCCTACCCCACCCCCACCCCACCCAACTCTTCATCCTCTCACACCCTCCTTCAACGCAGTATCAGCTGGTAGGCGTCACCGAAAATGTCTGAGCGGCCCCCCCACCCCCCGTGCATAATAATCCTGTCCTCCGTCGCCACACACACATGACCCGCACGCCCCACACGGGACACGCCAAGGGAGAAAAACTGGGGGCCCCCGGGGTGAACTGGATCACGATGATCTCCCCTACAGGCTCGCGGCTTCGGCCGTCGAAAGTCTCGCCCCCGTAGACCAGTAGAGTTCCGGGGCCTGCTACTGTGACGTGGTGTTTGCGGCCGCACGGCATTTTGGGCCACACTTTGAGTCGCCCGGCTTTGGCGGCTTCGGCGACGGTCTTCATGAGAGAGCAGGGGTGGGCTGGGGGGTGGGTGAAGCCCTGAGACACCTGAGGAGAGAGGGAGAGGATGAGAAAAGGTGTAGTGGGATGTAAGGTTTAGTCGCAGAAAAATAAATTAATAGATAAATGAATAAATAAATAAACAAATGAATAAATAAATAAAGTGGAGGAAAAGAATAAAAGATGTAGTGGGATGCAAGGTTCAGTCACAGACAAAATAAATAAATAAATAAATAAATAAGTAAAAAGGAGGAAAAGAATACAAGATGTAAAGAGACGTAAGATTCAGTCACAGAAAAATAATTGATGAATAAATAAAATGAAGGAAAAGAATAAAAGGTGTACCGGGATGCAAAGTTCAGTCACAGAAAATATAAAATAAAAGAAAAGAAGAAAAAAAACTATGGGGATGCAAAGTTCAGTCACAGCAAAAAATGTCAATAAATGATTTTTTTTTAATGAGGAAAAGAATAAAAGATGTACTGGGATGCAAAGTTTGTTCACAGCAAAAAATAATAAAATAAAATAAATTAATAAATACAAAGGAGGAAAAGAATAAAAGATGTACTGGGGTGCAAAGTTTGGTCACAAAAAAAAAATTCATTAATTAAAAAAAGGAGGAAAAGAATAAAAGATGTACTGGTATGCAAGATTCAGTAACAGAAAAAAAAAATTAATAAAAAAAAAGGTTCCATCACAGGGAAAGGCTATTTCTCTTTTTCCTCTCCTCTCTTCTTCACCATGTTTCCTTACATAAGAGTAGGTAGCGGCAGCCAATTTTTTTTATAGCATATACATGCATGAAACTGGTATTTTTAAAAAGAACTTTTTAAAAGAAACACAATAAAAAAAAATTAAGTCTCTATCTTTATTCTTTCAAAAGTTATTGATGTCCAAAGATGACATAACATTTTCGGGTGTTTTCATAATATGAAAGCCATACTTTGAAAGGGCCTATTGTGCAAAGCACTGCAATCACATTCCTGCACATTTCTATACACAATGTCTGTAACACTGATAATCCCTACAAGAAACATCAACTCTCTATCTTGAAGGGAAAAAAAGATATACTATGTTGAAAATGCCTAATCGTGTGATTGGCAGTCAGTTCAAATTGCACGATTGGCCATGTTTGAGGTCCAACAGGAAGAATAAGATGGCATCTTATGGTTACTTTTTTACATTGTTCAAAAGATATGTTAATATAGACTATGCCCAATTTTTTCTAAGGCTGTACTTGACCAAATGTTTCAAATATTGGGGTCTGATTTTGCTAAAAACCTTAAAATGCCCTGCGACGGACCAAAATACAGTACACAGTAGATTTTTTGTCAATAACTTTTGAACCTGTAGAGATACTGACTTGAAATTTGGTGATGTAAAACATGGTTTTATATGCTATTAAAAAATGCATTTGTTGAATTTGTTCATCCATTACATAATGTAATTTTGGATTCAAAATGGCCGCCAAGTGCCCAAAAATGTGGCAAACATTCTAGAGAAATGTTATGAAACATCAAATTTTATCAAATTATGCAAACAGTGGACCCAGCTGTTCAACATAAACTGGCTCAGACAGAAATCTATCTCTCTGTGACTTATCCTAAAGAAGTTGCACATTTTCTTCTTCCTTAATGAGATGATACTGCAACCTTGAAAGTTCAGCATCCGGAATGAGTTGACTGAGAAATGAAGCTGTTTCATCAAATGTCTTCCCACCCTCTTGCTTCAGTACCAATAACTGAATCAGCAGATGATTGGAAATCTCTACAACAGGCACCTTTGGACAACGACCTTTTCCAGTAGCCAGAAAAATGGACCCCAGCTTGCTCAGTTGACTTCCATCTGTGTGTCAGCATTTCAGGGAATAAAAAATAAATTTAAAAAACAATAATTAAAAATAAAAGAAAACCAGCAAAAAAACTGTAATTAGTGTAAAAGAATTTGTTTCTTCCTTTCAAAAGGCAAAACTGCCAAAAGGTTTAAAAGAAATCTGATAACAAGAATAGATAAACAATAGGAGTGACAACTGAACAACTTTTGTGTGTGTGTGTGTGTGTGGGGGGGGGGTGTTTTTGTTCTCCTAATGTATTGTGAATACTCTTTCTTTTTTCTTTTTTATACCATCCATTGTGTTAGGATTTTTGTTGTGAGTATTTTTCACACGCCCATATCTGCAAGCATTGGTTTTGTCAAATTTCATGTACCCCTTGGGGGGTTTTCTTGAAATAAAATTTTGAAAATTGAAATTTTGAAAATTGAAATTTGAAATAAACTGACACACATAGGGAAATTTATAAACATCTCATTAGTATCAGAACTGTGGTATTGGGGATGGTATCTATCAATGTAGATGTGTCACATATTTTTGTAAAGTCACTGAAGGTTAAAAATTACCCGATACATAACACAATTTTACTTTTAACGGTGTTGACTTCTTTATCCTTTTCTTAAAATCACAATTAAAATAGTAGCCTAAGTGGATTCTGCCTTTTTTTAATATCTCGAAATAGTATAAAACCAATCAACAGAAAATAAAAGTAAAGTACTAATTCAAGTAGTAAAGATAGTGAACCCTCAAATGAGTCAAAACAAAACAAAAACATAATAATGGAAACTCTGAAAAGGAGAATGACTGGGGAAAATGAAAAGGAGAATGACTGGGGAAAATGAAAAGAAAAGACTATGGCTATTAGATACACTGCATAAATCACAAAGAGCAAGCTTACTTGTGGTACTACTGTGCTGAAACTAAACCTGCTTTAGTTCAAGTTACTAAAAAAGAAATTCATTCAAACACTGATATGGCATTTTACGTGATTTACCTACTCCGGCTGCATAAAATATTCCAAGTCATGCACCCCCCCCCCCCCCCCCCCCCCCCCCGCCCAAAAAAAACAACAACAACAACAACAAAAAACAAAAATGAAAACTGTAACAAACTTAAACTTTTAATTCATCAATCATAAATGAAACCGTGACCTAAACTGGTTCTAATAAATCCCCCCAAAACAGAAGCAACGACCGACGTTTGTTTCACGAAGAAGTGAATCGCGATCTCGGGATTACCTCCTCTTGGTTAGACCGGTCACTCAATAAAACGTACAATAACACACCTATTTCACTATACGACCTTAAAAAAAAAAAAGTTTGAATATAAGTATGTTTAAAATATCTGATTTTATAAGCACCATAAATTTAAGAAGTAATTTCGTGAAAATATCCAAGGAAATCAGACACGTTTTCTTCTTTCCGGTTTGCGCATGCCCGATTGTCGAAGACGATCGTATCTACCCTTTTCAAAGTCTTCGTTTTTAATGATCTAATGAAATTTTTTTCAAACTACGCGACCCGTGTCTAAATAAACAATAACATTAATGATCTACAATCACAAATTTATCATATCTACCCAGTAAATCGAGAAAATCGTCGATTTTCGACATGATCGTTTCGCAGCGATTGTTCGTTCTTGCCTCCATGTTTCTGATCTTTCCAAGATTTGAAAACTTTGTTTTGGTTGGTTTGCTTATGTAGGACAGCCCATGAATACATTAACCCATTTACAAATTAGAACCAATAGGTGGTCTTGTTTCATTTTCGCCTGTGGTATTGACTATTTTAAGCTACAGGTTCTTTAGAACTTGCCGACGAAGATTGTGTGCCGCAAAAAAACGGAATTTTTGCAAAAACTATCCATAAATCAATAATTGTTTACCCATTTCAGTATTGTAGCATAAATACTGAACACAGTGATACCTGATATAGCACAGTTGATTGTATATCGCGAATGCTCGGGGAACTTAAAGTGGGCATGTCTTTTTGAAGCTTTGTCCGTGTTCGTGAAAATGGCGGCCGCGCAGCGTTTTTTAGCGGAACACACACCTCATTCACGCACTTCGCGTATTCATCTCAGATCAGTCACAGAAATAAAAATGTACTCAATCAAAAGAGAAAAGATCAAACTTTATTTTGATATATAAAAAAATTTAATCAGTACAACAGAAGCAGAGTAATAAAGAAGTGAAAAGATCGAAAAACGGCCATTTTTCAGCTGTGATGACGGGATATGCCGGGGGCTGCCGCTACCTAATAAGAGTGGATTGGTGGTCTAGAGGTAACGCAACTGCCTAGAAAGTGAACAGTCCAGTCTCGTAAGTGTGCCATGGTTTGATCCCTGTTTTGGGGCTCAAAACTTTTTCCCCATCCATTAGACCATGAGTGGTGGCCTGGGTGTTAGTCTTTCGGATGAGATGATAAACCGAGGTCCTGTGTGTTACACAAAATTATTTAGCATACGTAAAAGAACCCACGGCAACAAGATAGTTGTTGTCCCTGGCAAAATTCTGTTTAAAAAAAACCCACTCTGATAGGGAAACAAATACAGTTGCAGACAGGAAAAAGAAAAAAGGACAATGCTGCTCTTTATTTATTTATTTATTTATTTAATCTTTTATATCGAGGATAACAGAATAAGCAATCATGTGCTTTTTTTCATCCGGTCCCCGTGTGTATGCAGTTTTGTAAATATTGTCATCTGTTCCCACCGGCACACGATGGCCTACTCTTACGAAAAGCGGAACAGGATTTAACGTGTGCGCAAGATGTTCTGCGTGCGTTCGCACACGGGGCCTCGGTTTAAAGTCTCATCCAAAGGATGTGGCAACATGCTCTCCCCGGGAAGAGAGAGCAGCCAGAATTTCAGGCAGAGAAATCTGTCATGACTTAAAGTGGTATAAATGTAAATAGAAATAAAATAAGACAAGAAAAGACAGTGCAACCCAACCCAACACCACACAACACCCACAACTGACCTCCAGCAGGTTGTCACTGCGGCCCCCTATGATGTACAGCTTGGAGCCCAGGAAGGTGGAGGTGTGGCCAGAGCGCGAGGACACAGATTGGCTGTACTCACTGTACCTGAACCGCCCACCCTCCACCCGCCCCGACAGCAGGTACACACAGCCGTGGCGGCGCTGCGTTCTAAGGCTGCCTTCGCGACCGATCACCAGAATCTGTAATGATCGATCGATTGATTGATGGTGATGCCGGGGTTATTTTGTGTTCAGAAATGCAGTTGGTGAAATTAGAATCAGGTTATGTGAACAGCTTTAAGTTTGACTTGGTTAATGTCTGTGAATTCCCTTTCACTTTACTTTTTTTTTTTTCATTACATCACAAAATCACACACGCACGCACGCACGCACGCACGCACGCACGCACGCACGCACGCACACACCACACACACACACACCACACACACACTCACACACACACTCACATGCACACACACACACACATGCACACACACACACACACACACACACACACACACACACACACACACACACACACACACACACGGCCAAACCTGTAAAAAAAAACTAAAAAAAAACATTTTAAAAACTTAACTTTTTTTTTAATCAATATGCCTGTCAGTGTTGTAATTGCCCTTCATGGGATGACTGAAGTGTTCTTGACTTGACTTGACTCTACTTTTACATTTACACAACTTTAAAGTCACAGCAGATTTTTTGGGGTCAAATTCGGTCTGCTCTCCCCAAGGAGAGTGCATCGCCACAAGAGCAGTGCCATCCCATTTTTTTTTCTTTTTTCTGTCTGCAAATGTATTTGTTTCCCTATCAGACTAGCTTTTTCTCACAGAATTTTGCCAGGAACAACTCTCTTGTTGCTGCGAGTTCTGTTACATGCGCTGAATAATTATGTGTAGCACATGAGGCCTCAGTTTATCATCTCATCCAAAAGACTTAGCACCCAGACCACCACTCATGGTCTAATGGATGGGAGAAAAGTTTTAAGCCCAGACGAAGTCCTAACCAATGCACACTTCAACCCAGACTTTTGGCTTTCTAGACGGGCATGTTACCTCTACAAAACCCCACCCCTCCAAATTTCAAACCTAAGGTTTTCCCCTTCTGTTTTCATCTCCTATCTGTCTCTGCCTTCATCATCTGAAATCCCCATCACCTGCACATGTGTGTTTGGTGTGTGTGTGTGTGTGTGTGTGTGTGTGTGTGTGTGTGTGTGTGTGTGTGTGCGTGCGTGCGTGCGTGCGTGCGTGCATGCGTGCGTGCGTGCATGCGTGCGTGCATGCGTGTGTGTGTGTGCGCACACGCGCGTGCGTGCATGCATGCGTGTGTACATTCAAATTTGTTAAAACTATTGTTATTGGCTGCTTGTGTGCTGTGTAGGTCTAATGCAAGCGCTTTGATTTGCTTTTACAAGATATAGCGCTATTATAAATTCCATGTATTATCATCATTAAATCCACACACAAGATACTCACACACCTCAGAGGAGCTCAGGAGATTTGCGGTGTGGGAGCTGAGACCTGCCCCTTCAGGGAACCCCACCGCTGCCATGGGTAACCAGCAGTCCTCCTGGGCATCGTAGGTGTGAACGTCTGGGGTGCGGCGGCTTCCATTCCAGCCTCCAATCAGCACCATGTAGCGGTCATCGATGGCAACGGCGCAGTGATGACTGAGGGCTGGGGCTCCCGGAGTTTTGACCTGGGGAGCAGATGTCAAGTCAAGTCAAGTCAAAAACACTTTAATCATCCCTGAAGTTAAAAAGTCTGTCCCGAGCCTAAGGCTCATCAGGCCGGTGCTTATCCCGGTTTCTGTGGCGTTAAGCGACTGAGAGTCATAGACTCCCCCCTGGATAGGACGCCAGTCTATCGCAGGGTTAACCCCCAACACAAGGTTGGTACCCCTTTTACACCTGGGTGGGGTAAGAAAATAGCCGTAAAATGCCTTTTCCCAGGGCACAACGCCATAGCCAAAAGCTGGGATCGAACCCGCAACCTTTAGATTACGAGTCCAACGCCCTAACCACTAGACTACAGCGGCGGCTAAATCATCCCTGAAGGGCAATTACAATTACAATTACCATTTTGTCTTCAACCAGTAATTTTTTCTCTCTCTTTTTTTTTCAAAATTTGTATTGTCTGAGCTTGCCAGCTGCCGTTTGTTTTTAATGACTGAATCTTCTTCACAGCACACAAATCTAACAGCACCCAGTCAAGAGTGCTAAATTTAGCGTGTTCCTTCATTTTTACCTAGTCCAAGTGTGGTCAGTACCTGCTATGATTAATTACCACCAGCAGGCCCAAGCTGGGCTGAGATGGAATTTATTTATTTATTTATTTTTAATATTGTCATCTGTTCCAACCGGCACACAATGGCCTACTCTTACAAAAAGCGGAACAGGATTTAATGTGTGCGCAAGATGATCTGCGTGCATTCGCACACAGGGCCTCAGTTTACAGTCTCTCTCCCAGATAAGTGCTCCACTTCATCAGGCTTATTTTTTAACCAATACATTACTATTGGAGGTTTTTTTTTATCAGAATTTAAGAAACAGTTGATATTTTAACAACATGACAGAGAAATTAGCTTTCAAAGTTGCTAAACACATTACAGAACCATTGAAGCTTAAAAACAAAATCATTCCTCCGCTCATATTTGAACATTCTACACTACACTAGTTATTGCCAAACTACCAGGTACGCACTAAATCTTCATGGCGGGACAGCCTGGTGGTTTGAGTGATATACTGATGATCTGCTGACCCGGGTTCAAATCTCGTTCAAGAGGATTTTTCCACTGGAGTTAACATCAGTGCCGTCTCCACTCTCCCCAAAGGTCCATCTGATGAGACTGTAAACTGAGGTCTCACGTGCGAACGCATGCAGAACATTTTGTGCACAAGTTAAAACCCGTTCCATTTTTTGAAAGAGCAGGCCATTGTGTGCCAGTGTGAACAGATGATGAAATTAAACAAAACTGCATACACATGGGGACTGGATGTAAAAAAAAAAAGCACATGAGTGCTTACTCCATTATCCTTGATATTATAGAGTAAATAAACAAATCAATCAATCAATCAATAAATCCTCAAAATAAGAGAATAATAAAAAATAAAAAAATGGACAAAACTGCATACACATAGAGACTGGATGTAAAAAAAAAGCACATGAGTGCTTATTCCATTATCCTTGATATAATAGAATAAATAAATAAACAAATACATCAACAGATAAATCCTCAAAATAAGAGAATAATAATATTTTTTAAAATTGACAAAACTGCATACACATAGAGACTGGATGTAAAAAAAAAAAAGCACATGAGTGCTTATTCCATTATCATTGATATAATAGAACAAATAAATAAACAAATACATCAATAAATCCTCAAAATAAGAGAATAAAAAACAAAAAAATTTAAATTGACAAAACTGCATACACATAGAGACTGGATGTAAAAAAAAACACATGAGTGCTTATTAAATTATCCTTGATATAAAAGAACAAATAAATAGATCAATAAATAAATCCTCAAAAATAAAAGAATTAAAAAAAATAAAATAAAAATTTTGGGGGGAAATACCCGATTCCACATTCCGGAACTGAGGTCCAGCCTGTGGAGATCGTCACTGGGCTCCTTCCCGTCCTTCTGTCTCACTCCGCCGTGAACAAAGAGTCCCCCGCGGATGATGCAGGCTGCGTGAAACGCCACTGGCGGCCCGATGGGGGCAAAGGGTTCCCACTCCGCCGAGACAATGGGCCCCCCTCTGCTGGAGTCCAAACTCACAGAGCTCTGGGGGACATAGGTACGCTTCCATCAGAACATCTTACGCACATGTTAAATCCTGTTCCGCTTTTCGTAAGAGTAGGCCATTGTGTGCCGGTGGGAACAGATGACATTTACAAAACTGCATACACACAGGGACTGGATGTAAAAAAGCATATGATTGCTTATTCCATTATCCTCGATATAAAAGAGTAAATAAATTAATTAAATAAATAAAAGAAATAAATTTTAAAAATCAGTGTTTCTGATTAGTTTATCGTTTTTTTTTATCATGCGCAAATCATTACACCAAAGACAACAACAAGACAGGAGAAAAAGGTTGAGACATATATATGTATATATGTATATATATGTTTATCTTAGAAGGCATGGTCAGAACACAAAATGCAACAAGAAATGTTGAGACATATATCAGAAGACATGTGATACCTATAGGCTAATTCACTGGGCAAAATGGCATGATTTCACACCAAACGAAATATTGCACGAGTTTTAGAAATCAGCTTGAAGTCCCATGTTAATCTACATACTGTATTAACATAGAAAAATTGTGATACTTATAGTATGATCCACTGGGCAAAATGACATGATTTTACATCAAAAGAAATGCTGCATGGGTCTTAAAAATCAATCTGAAGTCCCATGTTAGCCTACATAATACATTAACATAGAAAAATTGTCATAGCATCTGACTTTTGTTTTGTTTATTCTTTTTCATCACTGTCAAACACTAAGACAGCAATTATTGTTGTCCGGTATGTAAGAGAAAATACTGTGCGCTGCTGTTAAGTGCCTGACAAGTCAGGCCCAGCACATTCGACTTTGATATGGCTTTGTTACTAAAACATCCTTCTTCTAATCATAGTCTGTATTATTTCATGGTTGATGTGAAACAAATGTTGTAAAGAAAACGATTTATCTAAAAAAAGTATTTTAAAGAAGCTTGAGTAGTTTCCCTTGGGTTCAACCTTGCCTGTTGTCTTTAAAAATGGTCGCACTCTTGCCAAAGCTATAGATTTGGCATGTCGCAGTGAGCTGACAGTGTGCCAATGCCGATGAGTTAAGCTTGCCAAAGGAATAGGCAAGAGTCTAACCCACACAATGCCAACATCTCTTTCCAGCACCATGAATGGCTTGCAACCCATGTCACAGATTTGCAAAATAACAGGGTGATCTCGTCATACACTTACTTTCTACTTTGATGAACATTATATTATTGTGTTGTGTTGTATTATATTGTATACTGCACTGTAATAATATTACATGATATTATACTATATATATATATATATATAATCATATTAAGTTGCATTGTATTGTATTGCCTTGTATAGTATGCATGCACGCGTGAGTGAGTGAGTGAGTGTGTGGTGTGTGTGTGTGTGTGTGTGTGTGTGTGTGTGTGTGTGTGTGTGTGTGTGTGTGTGTGTGTGTGTGTGTGTGTGTGTGTGTGTGTGTGTGTGTGTGTGCGTGCGTGCTTGCGTGCATGCGTGTGCATGCACACGCACTTCACGTTTATCTGTTAAATCTTTCTCACAAGGCGATTCCAACCCCCAACTTCATACCTTACGCTTTTGCATGACTGATGATTTCAGGTTTTCATTGCTGAATAAAATTCTGTTGAACAATCAGCCAGGAGTCCTCAAAGTGTCTGGTGAATCTACCCGAGTCTGTTCACTTTTCCTGCAACATAACAAAGACTTTGAGTAAACAACTGTCATAATAATGACATGGCAGTTAAATATTAGTTTATATGAAACTTGCAAAGGCCATACTTTGCCTGATAAAAAAAGTCTGGATGAGACTATAAACTGAGGCCCTGTGTAAAAAAAACATGCAGAACATCTCACGCACAAGTTAAACCCTGTTCCGCTTTTCGTAAGAGTGGGCCATTGTGTGCCGGTGGCAACAGATGACAAGATTTACAAAACTGCATACACATAGGCACAGGATGTAAAAAAGCACAAGAGTGCTAATTGCATTATCCTTGATACAAAGGAATAAAGAATAGATAAATACTTCATTCTGTTCTCTCTCTTCTTCCTTTATTCCTTGAGCAGTTCTGGGGGCTATGCACTCAAATTTTTCAGGCTGTGTTCATTGCCAGTCACGAGCAGGTGGAGCCTGGCAGTGCCATTCCCTCTTCAGGCACAGTGTGAATGGTAATAAAGTATATTTCTATTTCTATAGCCCATCAAATACTGACGCCAATTTTAAGATCATAAATAAATGTGTATATTTCACTCTCTACATACATACATACATACATACATACATACATACATACATACATACATATATATATATATATATATATATATATATATATATATATATATATATATATATATTTTATAGCAATGTCAGGAGTAAAAAAAAACAACACTTTTTTTATATATAAGGGAGATACATATATATCCAGAGAGAGAGAGAGAGAGATACATATATATATATAGTATATATAATATACATATATATGTATATGCATATATATGTATATGCATATATATATATATATATATATATATATATATATATATATATATATATATATATGACAGTAAAACCACCATATGTGTTCCCCAATATGTCGGCTTTCGCCTTCCTCAGGGGGGGGTTTATTATGTTTGTATAAAGGCAATTAAGGCATAGGCAGGTCTGCCCTCCTATTTCACCCAGGAGCATGTAAAACTCCCCATCCTTAACTCACCAGACACTGTTGCTGGGATTTGAACCCATGACTTTATGGACACACAGGATTTAACAAGTCAACCTTACTCCCTCCATTGTACCGTCTGTTTGATTATGACCACAGTGATTTTACATCTGTTTACTATTTTGTGGGCTAGATTTGTTTGGACTTTTTTTCCAGTAAAGGATTTGTAGTCTGGAGGTAATGCACCCATGAAGAAAGTTACCCATCCACCAAACCTCCAGAGGTGGTCTGGATGATAGTCTGGGATGAGACAAGAAACTTGATATCTCATGAGCAAAACTCATTTCATACAGATCTTACAAGAACCCATGGCAAACACAAGAGTTGCCCATCAAAACATATGTTTTTTTTCTATAACACTTCATCTATATGTCCAAATGTCATATTACTATATCCCTTCAAAAACACAACAGCCCCTCCTTCCCTCCCCCCCCCCCCCCCCCCAAAAAAAAAAGCTTTTTTTTTTGTACTGCTGACATTGGGCCAAAGTTACAGATACTATACGCATGGCTGTGTGCAATGGTGAATACATATCGGGATGTGGATCCAACATTCATCTGATTCCATGGTCAGCGGCATGAATAAACACTGTTTGGGTGGTTTCCATTTCTTTCCTGCACTTGTAAGGCCCTAGCCTACTGGCTACCTGTTGTAGTAAACGTTCCCGGCGCTTGTGAAGATGGTTGGATCTCAGTCCTCCAAAAACTGAGCATAAAGCGATTTTGCTCCTGTTGTTTACGTTTACAGTTGTAGTGATTGCGGAACAGAACAAGACTGTAAGTATAGCAAATTGATAATTCTCAACGTGTAGTTACCCTTGTTAAGTCTTTCTGCGGTGTAAGTTAATAACCAAGCACAGAAACTGCACAATCAAATAAAGCATCTCATTTCACCTTGTCAATGGATGCACAAAATACTGGCCTATCTTTGTGCCTTGAAAATTAACAAATAGCGTGCATTCTACTCGTCCAAGAGCGTTGCCTATGACGCCACTTGCTCCTGACAGCCATATTGAATGAGTTTTTTCCTGAGCTTCCGTTGCTATAATTTCCCATAATGCCACGCAACTCTCGCAGATGGCTGACAGTTAAACCTTGCGACAAGCTGAAAATTTTTCTTCACAGGTCATTCAGATTGGTTTCATTTCCATCCGTCGAGGTTTATCCAGGTAGTATGTACACTAATGAAAAACAGACGTCTGTAAAACTGGAAATGTTTATGGTTTACTCTTAATTTGAAGCATGGAATCATTGTCAAAATTGTGCAGGCTCACCCATTCAACACTTGTGCGCGTCGAAGGTGCGCGCGTGACGCTTTGCTTCTAGGCGGAAAGAATGGGCTTTGTTTCTCTCAAATTAAATGCAGCGCCTTTGGCTTCATAGCTCTATGAAGAACATAACTCTTTAGTAAGTAGATCGGCGTGTGTTCGTCGCTCTTCCATGAGCGAAAATACTAGAGTTTAGTCTGTCATGCCATGATTCGTTATAGAACGTACTTTTACATCCACATATAAAGTCTGTCATGTAGGGCCTTCTAGGCGGGCCCTGCAAGTGCACAGGGGATGAATTCCTAACCACAGAAAGTACTCTTGTAGGTTTATTTGATTGTAGTGAATTTATGGGTTAAGTCTTACAACGAAAGTAGTCTTGACATTTCCAGTAATGTAACCATTTCAAAATGAATTCGGCAAGTGTCTTAGTCAAATGCTGTGGATGACTAAATTTTGTGATATTTAATTTTTTTTTAATTTAATATTTTAGTTAAGCGCTGTATGATAGATAAGACACTCATGAATTAATGCATGTTTAATCCTGTATCTGGTGTGGTGTTAAGAATCTGTTTCAGAGTCCTCTGTCACTGTCAGCAGCAAAGCATTGCCTGCAAAAGGAGGGGGGGGTCCTGGTGCTTTGCCATTACCGCCATGATGCAGCATTTGCCATTGCTACAAACCACTATTCATAGAGGAAAATTTAACCACTGATTCTAGAATTTCTATCCTACTGAATATTATAAACTTGTACAACTAATCAGGTGCATTCATCCACAGAGTGCCAAAGTACAAATCATTTATAAAGTATTTTTGGCCTAGATATCCGCTCACAGAACGCATGTTATAATACATTGTTGATGGTACATGGCTTTTTGTTAGGTAATGGGCAAGATTTAATATTAATCTATTTTCTGAAAAATGTTTGGAGTGTGTAGCTCACAGTGTTTGTTTTGACTCATATGAGTGGTGCTTTTTTCTTGCAAAGAGTTCCAAAGAATACTGAAACTGAAAGCTTTTCACAAATGACTGATTAGTTGTGCTTTTGGATCTTCCTCTTGTTGTGCATTCTGTGGCTTTGCTGAATTTTTAATCTGATCTAGATGGCAAAGTCTGCAGTCTGTTGTGGTGACCCCATCAGTCCCCAGAATTTTTCATGGAGCTCTACTGGGCAGGGCCATGTCTGGAGTCTAGAGTGTTGAAGGTTGGACAGAGCTGCGGGATATGAGAGGGGGATCATGGGCCTGGGGCACTGGTCAGTGTGAGCTGTTTTAAAGGTGGTATAGGTGGGAGAGGAGCTGGTAGTGTCCTGTTTGCAGTCTGAAGATGGCAACTTGCAGCTGTATCTAGCTGAAGAATGTCGTCTTTTTCGTCTTGTGGCCTGATGCCCAGCCGCTGGTGCCATGCTTGATCCTGAAGCTGGTTTTCAGGGTTGTCTTTCTCGTGCTTTGGATCTCTTTTAAGTTGCCTAAAGGGATGAGTCACTAGAACATGTAAGTGGGAGGAATGTGACCATGTGTATGAAAGACCTAAATGATGAGTGGTTACTTTTTGAGCCTCGTGATGGTAAATTGATAGTACAGTCGTTCATTAATTAAATCAGATGGTTCTGCTGGGACTTTGATTCAATAAACTGTCTAGTGGTTCTGACAAAATCTTGGTATTCCATAATAATTAAATCAGATGGTTCTGCTAGGACTTTGATACAATAAAACCGACTAGTGGTTCTGATCAAAATCTTGGTATTCCATAACAACTTTGAATTGACAATGGAACCTTAGTGCTAGCAATTGCAGTTCTATAAATTTAAAAGCAAAGGATCACACCTTCAGTATAGGGCTAACTGCACTGGTCAGATTATCTAAAGCCTGATAAACTCAGAAATTTATACATTAATTACTGAAATGCAATAATCGGGATAAAAGTGGCCCAGACTTAAATTTCCTCTCACCAACTTTGTTCTGAAAGTGATGTCAGACAGAGAAGCTCTCACTCTCAGTGTTGTCCCCTTTCTTTCTTAGTGGAAATGAAAGTTCACAAATGGTAATACTAATAGTTAAAGAGGATTTTATTCTAGGATTGATTAATTTCGTGTTTCAGGATTTGCAGAGCGGCCTCCATCGGTGGCTGACCATACCAACATGGCAGCCCCACGAAAGAAGAAAAAGACCCCGCCCTTTGATGTTACTGGCATTGACTTCTCTGTCATCACCACAGCTTTGGAGACGGGCGGCAAGATGATTGAACAGATCATGAATGGTATACAGTACGGAAGCCCGGAGGTTTGTATCATTTTTTTTTTTGCTGGTTTTTCAGTTTATTTTTCTTACCAATGAATACATTTTCTTGTTTTAGAGTTGGTTTTGTGGTGGGGGGGGTTGTTGCTGTTTCTTGTGACATTTTAGTGCTGCCCTTCAGCTAATCATCCCTATCTCACCGTCCACAGCCACTTCCAGGCATGTGATAAGTTTTTTTCAAGCTAGCAGTTTACAGAGTGTGTGTGTGATGACCATCAGGCGACCATTCAGGAAAGGCCCTGCGTGGCTGTAAGATGTGTTTGGTGACGAGTGCCCCTTCCGATCCAGCGTGCGCAAGGAACCATCTGAAAGCTGTATATGATGTTAGCTATAGTAGTTTATGAGTGGACCTGCACTGGAAGAGACTATCATTCTGCAGACATGAACATTTTTCGTCATTTGGTGGAAATCCACATTTTCTCACAGGCTCCAGGAACATTTTTTACATATGAGTTTTGTCGTTGGGGGGGGGGGGGGGGGGTCATTTTTGTTGTTTGGCTAAAGCTCCAAGGTTCACTAGTGGTTAAAGTTTGCGTATGCAACCATTAATTATTTTGTTTTACCCACATGAGATCAGTTTAAATCTGTTGAGAAAATGGTAGGGCATATACAGTGTATACATACATGTGTGTGCTGCTTGATTTTCAGGTGGCTTTGGTCCTGACAAGGTTGTTCTCATTTGAATGATTCTCACACAGACCAATACTGGCCCAGGCCAAAATCTGTGCCAGTTATTGATTTCAGCTAATTGCCAATGCCTATACTAAAATGTTATGTTGTAAAATTTGATGAGATTGCCTTTAGCCATGACAAGCTCCTGCATTCTCCTTTAAAGGAGAAAGAATCTTCTGAAGTTGGGACTGAGGCTGCTTAAACAGCAAGGTACTTGAAAACAGGCATACATGCAAACTTCTCATTCAGTGTGCAATTTCAGTCTCACTGTGATTTCCAGGTGGGATGAGTAACTCACTCATTCTGGATGACCTCCAGAGTGTTAAGCTGAGGAACGCACAACAACATGGATCAATATGAATCCTACATTGAGTGATCATCTAGAGCCTTATCTGCTTCATTTAGTTGCTGATCAGCTGTTAAAGGTGCCTGAACGAGCATTTTCTTTCTCAGTTCTGCAGAGTGCATCAGTCAGTCCTCTGTGGTCCACACCCATCAGATTTTTAGGAAGATCAAATAAAGAGACAGTCCTTATAGGTACTGGCAGCCAAAAATATCATTTGGGAAAATGTTAAAAACAATTGTTTTTCTAAAGAAATACAAGAAAAAAAAATTTCTGTTTAAGTCAGGCTCTAGCTCTTAGTTCCAGAAATATCGCAATTCAAAAATAGCATATTTCGTTCAGTCATTCAGATTGCAAAATGAAGCATGTTTGCCATGTCCTAATTTTCTAGTAAATCATAGTACACAGATTGTAACCATATATTTTGATTCTCTACAACATACACTATGCACACAAACAAGATTAAACATCAGTCTGGTCATACAATGACACAGCAAGGTAATGAAATGGACAAAAAACCCATTTTGTCGATGTTCGAAATTGCATAGTCAGCCATTTTTGCCATCTTGTAGCACAAAAACAAGACCAGAAAATTGTTTCAAATTCAAATATCACTCTTCTGTTGCTTGGCAACATCTAGCTGCAAAAACGTTGCAAAAATGATTAGGGTTTTTTTTTGGGGGGGGGGGGGGGGGGGGGGTTAGCTCATATTTTGTGTTATTTTGCATGACTGCTTGGACTGTACTCGTTCAAAATGACTAACTCTTCTCATTAAACGCATCAGTGACTTAACACAGCTAAAAAGAATAATGATAATAAAAAGATTTTTTAAATGTTATAAAAGGTGGCAAATGAGATTTTAGATGAGCCTGACAGGGATGAAAATGATCTTGTATAATTCAGGAGATCGTGAAGATGGGGAAAAAAAAACTGAGACTTTGCTCGACTTATGTGTGACACTATTGGGATGGGGGGTGCTCAGAATGACAGTGGGGATGGAGATAGTCTGTTTGTATCTTCTTCTTTTTCTTTTTTTTAAATAAGTTTTGACATTTTTGTAGTAAAATATCATACTAAGCAATCTATGATATATATACTGTTATTGGGCAGATATCAGGATTATTCATACAGTAATTTCTGAGTACCAGGGACATGAACATAGCAAGTGGTACATGAGAACTTCATTCCCTGGCATATAGGGTGCACTTGCACTGGGCAGTTAAGAGGTTGAGGAGGGGAGTGACCCAGAAAATGGTTACATACCATGGGCAACATTCCAGCAAGTATGGCCACTTCTGCTGTACAGACTGGCTGTGGAGACATCTTCACTGCCCGGTTGGTCCACAGCATACACTACCTGAAAATGTCAAGCCTCTAAAAAAAAATTTTCTGCTATTACCATACTCATTCTGTGATACTGCTGTGGTATAAGCAAACAGATGTAAAGGGGGGGGGGGGGGTATGTCACCTGTGTTCTGAGGTCACAGGTGTCAGCCTCCCCCACTCTCAGCTGCTAATTATTCCATCCCACCCCAGCCCAGATGGTGCTCATTATAGCAGGAACTGACCACACCTGGACTACGTAAAAGGAGGGGGCGCACTAAATTTAGCACTCTTGATGTTGGATTTGCATGCTGTGAGGTGGGATGATAACAGGAAAAAGGTGCACACACCCTTGGATATTAACCCTAGTAGCGCTGTTCCCGGATTACTCCGGAGTGACGTAGTAATGCTTTCTGGCGGCTCCCGGAATATTCCGCGATGACGTCGGTGATCGTAATTGAAGGCTTTCTTTCGCTTTCAAAGGTCATCCAATGAACGTGAAGGCCATTGTAGGGCCGCAGAAATGGGGTGAAGGTTGTCCGCAGTCGCAAGCAACGAGGATTCTGATTGGTTTAGAGGTGTATTTTTTTTTTTTTTTTGGACGAACGTCGATCGCCTGAAAACAAAATGGCGGCAAAGTGTTTGCGCTCGTATCACTCGAAGTATTTTTCGAGTTTTTTGACGATATTGACGGCGATGAGGAGTTTTAGAGGCTGGATTTGGTTGAATTAAACGATAATAGAGACGATAAGGTAAGGATTGTGAAATATTTTTTAAAAACTTCGGAAAAATTGATCGCGATCGGACTGAATCGAGCGGCGCTAAGTTTTGTCCAAAGCACTTCATAGCTACCGGGCGATTTCGATGTCATACATTGTTTTACTTTATTTTAACGCAACACGGCTTCGAAATAACTGTTTTTAAGTCATTTCTATATGCTGTCGAGTACTTTGCATCACACGAAATCAAGCGATTGTCGTATTTTCGTCATAGAACGCCGCCAGTTCGCACGAAATAAGTGTTCACCGCCATGACGATCGCGATCGCGTCGATCATTTCGCTGGACTTTTCCGAGTATTTGACGACCGATAAAGCCACGGAAGCTCTTTATTTTTTCAAAACTTATGTCAAGAGACAGTATTTATCGAATCATGACATTTTTGCACCGCAGCAACATTGCATATCGTGTTAAAATCAATCTGGGTCACCGACATCGCAACAGTGATTGGTAGTGCACGCGCAGTTTTTAAACTTTATTTATTTTTTACATTATCATAAACACTACATGCTGCTATAAAATTTCACTCTTTTAAAAGCTTGTTATCTAAGCTTTCCAGTGATTTACAACTTTACACACTTAGTTTAGTTTTACATATCAATATCAGGAGTTGTTTGACCCCACCCTACTGCAAATCAACAATGGCTGCTGTTAATTCAGCCAGCAGCACCTAGTACCGCTGCCGTTATTACAGCGCTACTAGGGTTAATATTGTGCATGCACTCTGTGATGTGTCCTTGTGCTGTTTTATACTATAGACCACCACCACTGCCATTAGAGGTGGACAGTGGTTTGGTATTGTTTTGTGTTGGTCACACCTGTGAGGTGACGACACCTATACAGTTATAAATATATAACATATACTTTTGTAGATCATTGTACATCAATAAATAATATATACTTTTGTGTACATAACAGAGGCACAGTCGATATGTACACATGAGAACTGTAGTTTAAAAGTTCAGATTGGTTGTAAGTGACTTTATTTTGGAAAGGAAAACGGTGAAACAAAACTGGTGTCTCCTCAAGACATAGTATACAATTATTGAATTACTATTAAGCAGCAGCAGGGTGTTAAGTTGGGAAAGCGCAAACCATCCAGAATCCAAACAGTGCTAGTAACACATTGGCTGGTGCCACGTTTTCTGATCACCTGCTTTGTGTTGCAGGTGCGCCTGCTGATGCTGGAAGAGTGCGACTTCATCCTGGAGTGTCGCGTGTGCCGGGGGCTGTTCCGCGCTCTGCCCAACTTCATTGCTCACAAGCGCGTCTACTGCTGCCGCGCCTACTCCGACTTTGTCCACGACACCCACTTCCAGGCGGCCACAGCGGTGGTGCCCCCTCCAGATCCCGTGGTGGAGCCAGAAGCCCCGAGGATGCCCCGCCCAAAACCCTGCGTCTGCCACGGCAGGCCAAGGACAAAGGAGGAAAGGACGAGCAGAAAGACCGGGTTGGTGCAGACACGTCAGGGGCAGCAGCAACCACCAGCAACAGCAAAAAAAACGGCAATCCTCCGACAGACGGCAGCAAAAGCAACACTAAGCCGCAGCAAGTTGCGAGCCAGCAACCGCCTGAGGCCAGTAACGGGAAAGCCGGTGGCAAGACTCGATCTCAGCAGTCTGAAAAGGCAGCTGCGGACAGAACAGCCATAGACTCCTTGCAGAGGACCGTGGCCCAGATAGAAAGCGGCCAGCTGGGGAAATCCCCGGAGTATGCCTTCTACACAGCAGCAGCCGACAAGGCGGAGAGGGAGAAGGGCCTGGCCAGAGGCTCTGAAGCCTTCCACCTCACCCCCATCCCCGCGGCCCCCTGTGCCGTGTTTGTCAGCAAGGGCAGCTTGCCCCAGGACCCCTCGCTGCTGCCCTCGGTCTCCTCCTCCCTGCCCCCCCTGGTGGACGGTGCCACGGAGATCAGGGAGAAGCAGCCCATGAAGAACTCGCCCAAAGAAGGCTCTACTGCTGCTGTGGGGCAGGAGGACCTGGTTAGAAGAAGTGCAGGTGGTGTGCAGGCAACGGCCGCCATGTCCGGCAGTCGGGAGAACGCGAAGAAATGCGCTGTGTCCAAAGCCACGCTGCGCAGCGTGACCAAAGTGGTGAAAGAGCTGCGGCAGAAAAAAGAGGAACGCACCTCCAAGGAAGAACTGGCCCTCCAGAAAAACAAAGCCCAGAAGACGACCCAGAAAAACCGCAAGCCCATCCTCCTGTCCATTCTCTCCGAGTCCAAAACCACAGGCTCTCTCCCCCCTTCCTCACAAAGGACAGACCCCCTGACAGTGACGGAGGTGAGGTCGGGCAAGGACCCGCCCCCCCCTTACCTGGCCTCCCCCTCCCCCACCCCCAGCTGCCGGTCGGGGGACCAGGCAGCGAGCGACGCGGAGCAGAGCAAGGACGGGGGGAGCCTGCGCGCCGTGGTGAAGCGCTGTCTGACGGGACGCCCGGGGTCGGTGAGGGTGTCCCCCTTCAAGCCGGGAGGGGACTGGAACCTGGAGGGGGGGGACAATGTCAGCGAGGCGGGCAGCCACAGCGACAAAGGGGAGGCCGCTGCTGCACCGCCCGCCACCGCCCCCCCTCTGCCGCGGCAGGACAGCAACGGGGATCAGAAGGGGGCCATGGATGTGGAGAACTTGTGCTGCACCATTTGTAATGTGAGTTTGGGGCGGGGGGGGGGCTTTGGGATGTCTCAAGTTTTGTGTGTTTGTCTCTTGTGTGGTTTGGTTTGTGAATAGTCGTTATGTCTTGAGCAGTAGTCTGATATGGTTTTGTGTGGACAGGGTTTGGTGTGCCAGTGGTCATTATGTCTCAGTTGTATGATAGGGTTTTGTGTGGACAGGGTTTGGTGTGTCAATAGTCATTATGTCTCAGTAGTCTGATAGCGTTTTGTGTGGACAGGGTTTGGTGTGTCAATAGTCATTATGTCTCAGTAGTCTGATAGCGTTTTGTGTGGACAGGGTTTGGTGTGTCAATTTGATAAGTCATTATGTCTCAGTAGTCTGATAGCGTTTTGTGTGGACAGGGTTTGGTGTGTCAAAAGTCATTATGTCTCAGTAGTCTGATAGCGTTTTGTGTGGACAGGGTTTGGTGTGTCAATAGTCATTATGTCTCAGTAGTCTGATAGCGTTTTGTGTGGACAGGTTTGGTGTGTCAAAAGTCATTATGTCTCAGTAGTCTGATAGGTTTTGTGTGGACAGGGTTTGGTGTGTCAATAGTCATTATGTCTTGAGCAGTAGTCTGATAGGGTTTTGTGTGGACAGGGTTTGGTGTGTCATGTCATTATGTCTCAGTAGTTGATAGCGTTTTGTGTGGACAGGGTTTGGTGTGTCAATTGATAGTCATTATGTCTCAGTAGTCTGATAGCGTTTTGTGTGGACAGGGTTTGGTGTGTCAAAGTCATTATGTCTCAGTAGTATGATAGCGTTTTGTGTGGACAGGGTTTGGTGTGTCAATAGTCATTATGTCTCAGTAGTCTGATAGCGTTTAGTGTGGACAGGGTTTGGTGTGTCAATAGTCATTATGTCTCAGTAGTCTGATAGCGTTTTGTGTGGACAGGGTTTGGATGTGTCAAAGTCATTATGTCTCAGTAGTATGATATGTGATAGCGTTTTGTGTGGACAGGGTTTGGTGTGTCAATAGTCATTATGTCTCAGTTGTCTGATAGGGTTTTGTAAACATTGTCAGAATGTGTGTGTGTGTGTGTGTATGTGTGTGTGTGTTGTATACCTGTCAAATAAGAATATGAATGTTCAGCACTGAGAAAATGTTTAGTAAGAATATAGGAATGTGTAGCACAGAGAAAAGTTAAATGTGGTCTCTTGAGTTTGGCCCTCAGATTAGTGCACATTGTATTGGATTGAATTCAGTGCCACTTTCAGTCATGGCTGATTTCTTGCTGTGATAGTATGGGCTACTCTGCCTGGGGAGAGTCACAGTGTGTTCCCTCAAGACCAGCACCACCCATATTTTTTTTAAAAAATTCCTGTCTGCATGTGTGTTAATTTTCCTATCAAAGTGGCTTTTTTTCCTATGAATTTTGCCAGGGACATCTCTCTTGTTGCTGTGGTTATTTTATGTGTGCTGAAAGTATGTTGCACACAGGACCTCCATTTGATATAATCTGATCCAAAAGCCTGGCACAAGTGGGGAAAGTTATGGTACAAAGGGGGATGGAACCTGCACTTCCCTTGTTTTCTATGCTAGTGCATTACCTCTAAACCACTAATCCAGCTTCTGAAGGATAAATCATGTGCAACATTTGATGCATACCTGTCTTTATTTGCTTTGGCCACATCCTGTCTAGCTGTGCCCACCCTAGGTGCTGTGCAGAGATGGGACAGTAATGTCCCATCTGTTCCATCTATAATGCAGACTTGTTTACCTTCAACACTGACTGTGACAAACCCTGTATTTCTGCCTTAAGCTCTGCTACCACTCTCTGAAGCAGTAAACTTTGCATTTCGAGTTGTAGACTGTTATACAGAACTTTATAGTCAATACCTCTCTCTGCCTTTTTTTATCCATTTTCCTGGCCATTATGTTTCATGCTCGTAGATTTATGTATGTCTTTGAAGATGTTCCACTTTGGATTTATATTCAGCCTGTGCTCTGCCTGCTCTGAGCATTTTCTGTTTTCCATATTCATTATCCATTGCTTTTCTCAGCATCTGCCATCATACCCAAACTGGTTCTTTGTGTTTGTAAGCATAGTGGGGGGGAGGGGACCTACATTCTCACAGTTCCTTAAAAAAAATATATTTATTCATTGTACACTATGACACAACTGCTGTTGTTTGACATATGACCAAAAATACATCACACCGCTGTTAATTAAGCGCATGGCAAGTCAGGCCCAGCGGATCCGGCTTTGGCATGAAAATGTGGTTTTTTACCTGTAACGTCACATACATCACTTTTTTGTCCACAGAAAAAGTTTGCCGCCAAGAAGTCCTGCTGTACCACTGCCAGACGCGGCACTCTGGGCAGCGCACCATCTTCCCCTGCCCTTACTGCACGGGGGTTTTCTACTACTTCTGGGGCCTGACCCGACACCTCAACACCAACCACAAGAAGACCCGCTCGGCCATCGACCGCATGCGGCAGGGCCTGCACAGCAAGGCCTACAAGCAGGTCATCACCGAGGAGGAGATGACTGGTGCTGGGGTGCCCCCCGCCAGGCGGCCCAGCAGTAAAGGCAAAAACCACGCGCTGCGAAAGGGCCGGCCCAGCGTGCACGCCAAGAAGATCGTGGCTGCGTCCAAGTCGGCCGGTTCTCGGCCCTCCACCTCGGGCGAGGCCAAAAAGACCCCCCCCCCAACGCTCTCTACCTGCCCAGTCGCAGACGACGCGTGGAAGTGATCACTTCGGTGAAGTCCAAGTGCAAGCAGCAGTCTGCTGACTTGTATAAGAAGGTGTATCGCCAACAAGAGGACAGATGCGCCTGTGGGCGGCAGCTCTGTGACTGGCGGGGCTTTCTCCTCCCCTCTAAGAACGAGGAAGATTGTCGCCAAGGCGCTGCGCACCACACGCAGCAAACGGGTGTACAACCGCTCCGACATAGACTCGCCCCCACTGTCGCCAAAGAAAGTTGTGACGCAGAAAACAGTGACCGCAAAGCCAGGAGCGTTGACTTCCATCAAAAGGGACCCCAGTCCAGACCTCTCCTGCACAAGATCTTCCACCAGAGAAACTGTGACCGCAAAGGACGAGCCAAAGGAATCAAAACCTGCATCATCATCATCATCACCAGCAGCAGCAGCACAGAGAAACTCCTCCAAATTACAGACGTCAGACGCTAAAGACGGCAAGATGGGTGATAGATCTTTATCTTCAGATTGCTGCAAACCAGTTGCTGGAACAGAACCCTCCAGAGAGAAACCTCAGGGGGTGACTGTCATCAAGATCCAACCGGCGCCTCAGCCGCAGACAGAACCAGAGCCTCCTCAGGGGTGCCAGTTGTGGTTCCGACCACCACAGTCTCTTCGGGGTCGGTGTCCTCGTTGACTGCTCCTAGAATATCCACGGTGACTGTACCCAGGGTGGCTCCTTCATCCTCCGCAAGGCTGGGTCAGGGAAGGCGTGTGTACAAAGACTCCTCAGGGCTTTTGCATATCTGTCCGCACTGCCATCGCGCGTTTGGGCGAAAAATCAGCTTGGAGTCCCACATCCAAGTTTGCAGCAGGGCTAAAGGTCCTGACGCCAAGTCAGAGGCACCGAAAGACCGTTCCCTGCAAACGTCACCCTCGACTCAGAGAAGTAGCGTGAGGAGAGGTGAGGAGATGACCGGCAGCGGAGACATGAAGTCACATGACCCTCCGGCCAGAACTGGGCGCAGCAGCTCCAGAGCACTCAGGGAAAGCTCGGTGGAAAAGTCAGAACCCAGGCCCAAACCGCCGCCCAATGCGTTGGCACACCCGCAGGATTTGAGGTCCCACTCCAGGAGTGGCTCCAGCCGAGGGAGCTCCGTGGACCGTCAGGTGACCGTTAACAAAAGTGGGGAGAGAGAGTCCCGATCTCGCAAGAGAACCGACTCCAAGGCCAGCTCCAGTCGCGAGAGTTCGGTGGACAGTGTGAGGACACGCAGGTCGGAGAGCAGGCCCCCTCAGCTGTCGGCAGAGCGCTCCTCCGCTCACAGAGAATCAGAGTCGAGTCAGGACGGCTGGGTGGACGGTCGCAACTCCAGCCGCAGTAAGCTGAGCGTAGAGGACAACAACCTCTTGACCCTCTCCCGCCAGCGTCTGTCAGAGCATCTGCTGGCAGCCACCATCACCACCACCTCCACCACCACCACCAAAGACCCCGCAGTGACCAAACCTAGGAGCGAGAGTCGCAGGAGTAGCGTGTCTGGAGATTCTGTTTCAGACAGCAGGAAAAGTGACTTCGCGCACACAAACCGAAGTTCTCCGGAGAAGCCGGCGTCTCCACGAACGGTGACCACCACTGTTCTCAGGAAGGGGCTGAAAGGCAAGCTGCCCGACTCGCCCAGAAAGGTGGCACCAGAGCCACAGCCAGCATCATCGTCCTCCAACGCTGTTTCTTCTGCTTCTGTGAAGCACAGTGCTGGTAACCCAAAGCCCATGCTAGAACAGAAAGTAGTGGTTTCAAAATCGGTTGTACAGTCTAGGCACAGTGCTGGTAACCCTAAACCCACACTAGAACAGAAAGCAGTCGTTACAAAATCGGTAGTGCAGACTAAGCACAGTGCTGGTAACCCAAAGCCCACCTTAGAACAGAAAGTAGCCATTACAAAATCGGTAGTAGAGACTAAGCACAGTGCTGGTAACCCTAAACCCACACTAGAACAGAAAGCAGTCGTTACAAAATCGGTAGTACAGACTAAGCACAGTGCTGGTAACCCAAAGCCCACTCTAGAACAGAAAGTAACCGTTACAAAATCAGTAGTACAGTCTAGGCACAGTACCAGTAACCCCAAACCCACGCTGGAGCAGAAAGTAGCCGTTACAAAATCGGTAGTACAGTCTAGGCACAGTACCAGTAACCCCAAACCCACGCTGGAGCAGAAAGTAGCCGTTACAAAATCGGTAGTACAGTCTAGGCACAGTACCAGTAACCCCAAACCCACGCTGGAGCAGAAAGTAGCCGTTACAAAATTGGTGACTCAAGAAAGACCCTCGGCAAAGCCTTCCCTGCAAGACACATCACCCGCACCTTCAGGCCTGCAAGAGAAAACAGCCACCAAGCCTGCCACACCAGACAAACCTACTGCACAGCTGGAAAAATCACAACCAAAACCTTTGTCAACAGCAACGAAACCTTTACCACCGGAAAAACCAGCAGCAGCAAAACTTGCGACAGAAGCAAACACAAAAACACCACCACCATTACTGCAGGAGAAATCCGCTGCTCCGCAAGAAGAAAAGCTGACATCTGCCCTGCAGGAAAAATCGTGACTCCAAAACCTTCGCCACAGGTACAAGACTCAAAACTGTTGAAAGGGGAAACGAAGCCAGCAGACTGCTCGTCAGACCGTCCTCGACCAAATCTTCCACAGAAGCCACACCCCATCTCAGAGGACAGTGCGGAGAAAGAGGCGCCATCGCCTCAGCAGGCCACCCCTACAGCTGCAGCAGCAGAGAAAGTGACCAGGTCCGAACAGCCTGCCCCGGAAACCTCTGAGCTGAACCAACGACCTCGTCGCAAACGCCGGGCCCCTGCCCGAGTCATGGACAGCGGAATCACTCTACCAAGTAAGTTTGTGTGTCACATAACAACCGTGTCACTGTTTGGTGTGTGTGTGTGTCGCGTAACAACCGCGTAACAGCCTTGTCACTGTTTGGTGATTGTGTGTGTTGCATAACATCCATGTCACTGTTTAGTGTTTGTGTGTCGCTTAACAACCATGTCACTGTTCGGTTTGTGTTGCATAACAGCCATGTCACTGTTTGGTGTTTGTGTGTCGCATAACAGCCATGTCACTGTTTGATGATTGTGTGTGTTGCATAACAGCCATGTCACTGTTATGGTGATTGTGTTGCATAACAGCCATGTCACTGTTATGGTGATTGTGTGTTTGCATAACAGCCATGTCACTGTTTAGTGTTTGTGTGTCACATAACCATGTCACTGTTTAGTGTTTGTGCGTTGCATAACAACCATGTCACTGTTTGGTGTTTGTGCATCGCATAACATTTAGCAGCCATGTCACTGTTTAGTGTTAATGTGTCGCATAACAACCATGTCACTGTTTAGTGTTTGTGTGTCGCATAACAACCATGTCACTGTTCGGTGTTTGTGTGTCACATAACAACCATGTCACTGTTTAGTGTTTGTGTGTTGCATAACAACCATGTCACTGTTTGGTATTTGTGTGTCACATAACATTTAACAACCATGTCACTGTTTAGTGCTTGTGTGTCGCATAACATTTAACAACCATGTCACTGTTTAGTGCTTGTGTGTCGCATAACATTTAACAACCATGTCACTGTTTAGTGTTTGTGTGTTCGCATAACAACCATGTCACTGTTTAGTGTTTGTGTGTCGCATAACAACCATGTCACTGTTTAGTGTTTGTGTGTTGCATAACAACCATGTCACTGTTTAGTGTTTGTGTGTTGTATAACAACCATGTCACTGTTTAGTGTTTGTGTGTCGCATAACAACCATGTCACTGTTTAGTGTTTGTGTGTTGTATAACAACCATGTCACTGTTTAGTGTTTGTGTTTTCGCATAACAACCATGTCACTGTTTGGTGTTTGTGTGTCGCATAACATTTAACAACCATATCACTGTTTAGTGTTTGTGTGTTGCATAACAACCATGTCACTGTTTAGTGTGTGTGTGTCACATAACATTTAACAACCATGTTCAGTTTTTTTTGTGTTGCATAACAACCATGTCACTGTTTGGTGTTTGTGTGTCACATAACATTTAACAACCATGTCACTGTTTAGTGTTTGTGTGTCGCATAACAACTGTCACTGTTAGTTGTTCGCATAACAACCATGTCACTGTTTAGTGTTTGTGTGTCGCATAACAACCATGTCACTGCTTAGTGTTTGTGTGTCACATAACAACCATGTCACTGTTCTCGTGTTCTGTTTGTTGTGAAATGATCTACCTGGCCCAGGCCACAAGCTGTGTCAGTTATTGATGTCAGCTCATTGCCAAGGCCTACACTAAAATGTTGTGATGTTGTAAAATGTTGTGTTGAGATTGCCTTCAGCCATGATAAAGCTCTTACCATAACAACCTGCACTCTCCTCTGAAGTCTGAGTATGGCTGCCTATAGTATATGGCGAGACTTGAAAACAGTCATACGCGCAAACTTCTCATTCAGTGTGCAATATGTGTCTTTGTAACAGCCATTTTGTTGTTTTGTTTGTCATTGTTCTGTGTGCTTTAATTGTTGTTATTTCACATGTTGCAAATCATTACAGTTTATCTAAGAAATGTTCTTGTCTCACATTTTAGGTGAACATGGATAGTTTCTTAAAAAATTGTATTTAGAAATTAGAGTATCCTGAATTGATCTGCATCAAAATTATAATTTTGATGCAGATCAATTTAGTATACTCTGCCTGAGCACTCGATGATGAATAATTTTGGCTACTGCATGCTATTTTCTCAGGTAGGCACCACTACATGATTTTGTATGTTTGTGTGTTTCATGACAACCTACTGACACAGTGTTCGCGCTTTCCAATCAAGTGATGTTTAATTTAAAACGTGACTTTGCACTCAATTCCGTGGTCTGCCATACTAATTCCCTTGTTGGTACATGGGTCACTGACTGTACCATCAGTCTCCTTGTTTGCAGACTACATCACCCCCAAGAAAAAAGCCTGCCAAGACCCTGCCATTCAGCGCAGTGAGGAGGAAGAGTCTTCCCTGTCCAAGAGGACGACTTCACAGAAAGAGCAGATGTGTTCCGAGCCGACAGCCGTGGCCATGATGACAAGGACGAGGAAGGAGGCTGGGGAGGACAGAGAGAGCGTTGCCATGACGACAGAGGAAGAGGTCAGGGCAGAGAGGAAGACGGGCAGACCCAGCGATCGCACCCGGTCCAGAACTTACGTGGTGGAGCCATCGCAGGCCGGCCGCCTCACCTGTCAGGATATACGCAAGGTAGGAGGGAGGTTCTGCTTCAGTGTCTGTGGATTTTGATGTACCTGTTGTTGTTGCTCACTTTTCAATGGATAGGTGAGGGAGGGGGGGGTTTGTTTCTTTTTTTTATAGGTGAGGTGATCATTTAGATTGTAGTGTTCTAAAAACTTATATACTCATTGCGCTTGTTGGGTCAAAACGTGAGACTGTAAATCGAGGCCCCATGTGTGAACGCACGCAGAACACCTTGCGCACATGTTAAATCCTGTTCTGCTTTTCGTAAGAGTAGCCATTGTTGCCGGTGGGAACAGATGACAATATTTACACAAATGCATACACACGGGACTGGATGAAAAAAGCACATGGTGCTTATCCATTATCCTCGATATAAAGAAGAAAATAAAATTAATAATAAAAAAACCCATTCTTGGATTAGCTGCAGCAAAATGTTGATTTCTTTTTACGAAGATGGCACAGTATGGCTATGAATGGTGTTTTGTTTGTCAGTTTTACTGTGAATTCGTTTAAAAGCAGACATTATTTGATGAAGAAGGTCCTTGAAAAATGAAATCCTTAAAAGCCTTTAAAAAGTCCTTAAATTTTCATTCTGAAATTTTGTGTGAACCTGTAACCAAACGAAAAAAAGTAGCAGGACTACTTTTTTTCGTTTGGTTGGGTTTGTTTTTTTTTCCTTTTTTTTTGGTAAAACACAAGCAAACATTTTTATTTAATATATTTATTTCTAGATAGCAAAAACCAAAAAAAAACCCAAAAGTGTGACAATTTGTTGGTGTGAAAAACGGTGATAGTGACATACATATGTGATGTAATGACATGATGACAGGTGGAAGAGATCGTTGACGAAACGGGACTGACATGTCGGCACTGCGAGCAGCAATTCACCAGTGTGTCCAACCTGCGACGTCATGCCATCCGACACCTGGGCTGGAAGCGATTCAAATGTCGACTGTGCTTCTTCTGTTCGTATAACAGGTAACCCCCCCCCACCTCCCTCTCTCAGTTTTGCTGCCAAGGCTGTGTGCTTGTCATTGTTTTCTTTCTTCGGGAGTTTGTTTGGTTGTAGTTCATTCCAGAAAGTTCCAGTTTTTTGGTTGTTGTTGAAAAATGAAAGAAAAATAAACCCTGTTCTTACTACTGCTGTGATTGTGTTATAATGTTTGGTTTGTTAGATGAAAAAAAAGTACACACATACACATGCGCGTGCATGCTCACACACATGCACACACACGCGCGTGCATTCACGTATGTTTGCATGAAATCAGTGACTGGGTTGACTGATACAAAAAAGAAAATGAACAAAGCATGAATGTTTCAGATTTCTTTTCTATGTGGCTTTCTTAGCTATTCAGGGCAGTTACTGTTGTATTTGGCGCAGACATGAGGAATTCAACAGCTCAGTTTCTGTATGCGCATTTATTTGGTGATGATTTTCGTGAAGATCTGTGTTTGTTTGATAAATATCAATGTATCACGAGAGTTCCAGCTTTTGACTTATTTACAAACAGATCAGTACATAAACGACGGAAGAAAATTGTACACAAGTGTTCACTGATGAATTGCATGTGTTTTGACACCGAGTCATGAATGAAAATTGCATGTCTTTTTTTTTGGTGTTGTTGTTGCTGCCATCTTTATTCCAAGACTTGTCGTGTATGCAGACACAGCTGTCAGTTTCCCCCACTTTCAGCTCCCCTCAGCTGCTAATTAACCCATCCCATCCAGCCTAGGTGGGACTAGCTGGTGCTATTTATAGCAGGAACTGACCACACTTGGACTAGGTAAAAGGAAAGGGTGTGCTAACTTAAGCACTCTTGACTGAGTGATGTTGGATTTGTGCGCTGTGTTCAGGGCCGTAATAGCGATGACCATTGATTGCCCTGACTGGTTTTTGCAGGTCAGAGTGCAACACGCACATCGTGCGCACGCACGGCGAGCGTGTTCGGCAAGGGGGCAACAACGCCCGCACCGATTCGTTCATCCTGGACCTCAGTCGCCAGGCGCGCACTGTGCACAGCTTGATGAAACGGCAAACACTGGACCGACAGCGGCAGGGAGAAACGGCAGAGGGGGAGGAGAAGGAGGAGGGGCAGCAGCAACACCCACCCTCCTGCGTGGCAGCAGAAGCAGAAAAAATGCCCAGGCATCGTCGGCCAGTCCAGAAGACCCGATGACCATGGAACAAGCGGAAGGTGAGAGGACACGGCCCCTTGTCCAGTGGTTTGTTGGTAGAGGTGGAGAAAAGGTGAAGCCTGGAAAAACAGCAGCAAACCACCAAGAGCCCAGATAATCCTCAATCCAAGCTTAAAGATGTAGTGTTGAGTCTAGGGTGCACCCTAGCAGGATTCGCGCATTTTTTTCTCAATGTTGACGCAAAATTATGTGAACGGTACGCCCTAACCGACGCAAAAAAAGAAAAATCCTTGGACAGATCATATTTGAACGAACAGACACGCCATCACAAGTGCCGTTTGAATAATCTCTAAACTTAACCTCTATTTCAGCTGAAGTTTTCTGTCGATGCTTCTGATTGGCTAAGCGCCTCAACTTTCAACCAATCACAGACACTGTAGTTCTTCGTTGTCAGTTCAGCTTGATCACAGTGTCTGCGGCGGTCATTATATTGATACCCCAGGGACGGCAAGATTTACTGATTAGCGCCTACACGCAGTTGTCGCAATGAAGCGGGCTCATCAAACTCTGTTCCTTTTAGTTTACATCATCTTCCAAGAAACCTTGCACTGCAGAAACAAGTGATGCACTTGGGACAGAGATGGTTGAGGAGATAGCAGAACAAGCCGCATGTCAGCAGGGGGAAACGAGAGTTTTGTAGATCTGGTTAGATAAGTGGCCCTTGCTCAAGACAGCTCTCTCTCTCTCTCTCTCTCTCTCTCTCTCTCTCTCTCCTCTCTCTCTCTCTCTCCTTCTCCTTCTTCTTCTTCTTCTTCTTCTTCTTTCTCTCTCTCTCTCTCTCTCTCTCTGTCTCTCTGTCTCTCTCTCTCTCTCTCTTCCTCACAGTTTTGAAGTATTAAGTTACATAATTGGTTGTTACAAACAGAATTATGCTGTGGTTATTTTGGGGTTTTTTCTCCTTTTTCTTGTAATTAGTTTGCTTTTACTAGTTTGTATCATTATAGAAGGCTGGATGTAAAAAAGCAATTGCCATGTTTACTCCTTCACCTTCTGAAAATAAAATTCAATCAATCAATCTCTCTCTCTCTCTCTCTCTCTCTCTCTCTCAAAAACTGTACAAGTTAAACATATAAGTTTTTAAACAGCAGTCAAGTGCATCAACATTTTTATAAATAAACCCATTCTTTTGTGTTTTCTGTCCACACACGCACATGTGTCTTCAATTTGACAACCCGGGTTCTATTCCCATGTGTCTTAAATTTGACAACCCGGGTTCTATTCCCGTTCAAGATTTTTCTCCTGGAGTTAACATCAGTGCTGACTCCACTCTCCCCAAAAGTCCTTCGGATGAGACTGTAGACCGAGGCCCCGTGTGTTAAAAACGCTCACAGACAGGGTTCGTACGGTCCTTGAAAGTCCTTGAATTTTGGACCCCCCTTTTCAAGGCCTTGAAAGTCCTTGAAAATCAGGCATATGCCTCCAGGTGCTTGAAAAGTCCTTGAATTTTACTGTTACCAAAGAAAAAAGGAAGGATAAAGAGAAAGAGAGAGAGATTGGCATGGTAAGATCAGGTATGGTACTGACTGTAAATTTGTGGAATTTTTATAAAAGTAAAAAAAGAGAAGAAGAAAAAATATGAGAAAAAAGAAATCTACAAAAGCAGGTCAAGGGAACTAACTCTTCCATGCCGGTTAGTAATTACTCCCCTTCTCTGCTTTACGTCACAAGGCAATTCAAGCCTAGGTAGGCCATGCAAGACAACTTTTTCTGTTGAAAGACCATGTGTACCAACAATGGGTGTCAAGTTTTATGATAGGGATGGACTAGCAGCTCTAATATAAGGCAGAAAGGGAGAGGGGGCTTTCACTGGCTGTTCCACTTGGGGTCAGAGAGCAATGGTTATATTAAATTAAATACAACAGCAGTGTTGATTCTAGGGTGCGCCCTTGCGGGATTCCCGCATTTTTTTCAACTTTGCCGCAAAATAATGTGACCAGTGCGCCCTAACGGACGCAAAAAAAACTGTGGATAGCGCCTATTTGAACAAACAGTGCGCCCCGCAACTGCCGTTTGTATAGTTTGAAAATAGCGCTACATGCAGGGACAGCAGGATGCACTGATTAGCGCCTGCCTACAGTCATCACAATCGCTACAAAGCTACAAAGCGGCTGGTCTGACGTCATTTTCCTACTCATTTACGTCATTACGTCATTTTTCAAAGGAGCCGTGACTCCTGAAACAAGGGACGTCATTGTGACAGAGATCGTTAGTGGTGTTAGTGGAAGAGGCAGTGTCCCAGCAGGGTTCAAAGCTGATAGACCTACGAGTTTTCAAGGCGGTTTTTTCAGATCTGGCTAGACAAGTAGCCTGTGCTTGGCAACAATAATGATGGCATAGGGTAGAGCTGGATATCGAAAATGACTTTGACCCCCCCCCCTCCTCTCTCTCTCTCTCTCTCTCTCTCTCTCTCTCTCTCTCTCTCTCCTCTCTCCCTCTCCCCCCCCCCCTCCCCTCCCCCCTCCCCCCCCCCCCCCCCCCTCTCTCTCTCACTGCATGGGAGGAAAAAGACTGATATTGGATTTCACCTCTTCTCATCTAGATCTAGATCTCTCTTTAACAGAAAATCTCTCCTCTCTCTCTCTCTCTCTCTCTCTCTCTCTCTCTCTCTCTCTCTCTCTCTCTCTCTCTCTCTCTGTTCTCTCTCTCTCTCTCTTTCCTTCCTCCCTCCCTCCCTCATGGGGAGGGGGGAGGGGCAAGACTGATATTTGCTTTCACCTCTCTTCTCATCTAGATCTAGAGCTCTAACTCTGAAAGTGTAAATTAAAAAAATGACTTTGACCCCCCTCTCTCTCTCTCTCTCTCTCTCTCTCTCTCTCTCTCTCTCTCTCTCTCTCTCTCTCTCTCTCTCTCTCTCTCTCTGCCATATGGGAGGAAAAGATAAGACTTAGACATTGGCTTTAACCCCTTTCTCATCTAAATCTTAATCTAGTAGTTCTCCCTCCAACTCTGAATGGAAATACAAGATGGACTTTTGACATCTCTCTCTCTCTCTCTCTCTCTCTCTCTCTCTCTCTCTCTCTCTCTCTCTCTCTCTCTCTCTCTCTCTCTCATATATGGTGAAAGGGGGGGGAGGGGGGGGGGGGGGGGGGGGGGAGAGACTGATTTTAGCTCTTGCCTCTTTTTTCATCTAGATCCAGCTCTCTCTCCAACTCAAAATGTGGAAATACAAATTTTACTTTGACTCTCTCTCTCCTTCCCTACCCCCTCCTCTCTCTCTCTGTCTCTCTGCCTCTGTCTCTCTGTCTCTGTCTCTCTCTCTCATATACAAACAATGCATCTCCTCCTGTATCTATGTAGTATGTATCCCTCCACATCTGAATGTACCACAATCTTCCCCCCCCCCCCCCCCCCCCCCCCCCCTTTCTCCCCCCCATCTCCCCAAATTCTCTCTCTCTTTCCTGTGTAAGAAAATCATTTTACAGACCAGCTGCAATACATAAGGTGTATATTAAATCCTGTCTGCCTATATACCATCTTGTTTGTTTTGTTTCTCATTCTTGAAAAATAGCAGAAATCAGAGTACTAACGGTATTATGAGCAAAATATACTACTTATTACTTGTTCCCTTTTTTATGAAGAGAAAAGGGGGGAGGGGGCAAATGCCCCCTTTTTTTCATTTCAGGGGGCCCTTGGGCCCCCTTTTTTGAAATCCTAGAATCAACACTGCAACAGTCAGCAGGCCACCAGCCTCCCCTTTTTCATGGAGAGTTCCCCCCCCCCCCCCTCTCTCTCTCTCTATAGTCTCTCTCTCTCTCTCTCTCTCTCTCTCTCTCTGTGACATACACACACGCTGGAAGTAAATGACTGACTTACACAGGCGCGCGCGCGCACACACACACACACACACACACACACACACACACACAACTTCTCTCTCTCTGTCTCTCTCTATCTCTGTCTCTCTCTCATTTTCTTCACTTCTCCCTGTCTCTTACACACACAGACACACACACACCTCTTTCTCTCTCTGTTTCTCTATGTGTGTCTGTCCTTTCTTTCTCTTTCTTCCTCTATCTGCATTAGTGCACATTTGTCAAGAAATATACTCATTTTTGCTATGTGATTACTTGGGAATAGAACCTCCTTTAGATTGAAGAAATGGCAGAAAAAGTCAGACTTGGAGAGCATATTTTAGGGCAGAAATTGCTTGGTATCAAGAACTGAAATTAGTTCAAGGAGAGGCCGTTAAACAGGTTAGAATTGTTGAAAAATCTTCAGCTTCAGGGGGCGTTGCCCCCTGACCCCCACAAGGGGCTCTGCCCCTTCACCCCGCCAGGGGGCAATGCCCCCTGGACCCCCCCCACCTTTCACGATTTTTGGAGTCTGTCAATTCCTATCCCTGCAACACTGAAACTTGATGGGGCATCAGAGACACGCGCGTGGATGTGCATACAGTTATATAAAGGGGGGAATTATACTTAAATTGCTTCAGGATTGATTTTTTTTCTTCAGGATTTGGAATGTCCAGAGGACAAAAAAAAAAAAATTGGGTTTCAGGATTGAGAGATTTTTTCATTTTCACCCATGTCAATGTGTTGTGATGTGAAAATCTGTCCACAGCAATACCATCAGCTATTCCCCCTCTCCAGCCCCTCCCTTCCAACCTGTTATCCAGGAAGATGAATGTTTACTATTGTAAACTATTAGTCTCCTGGTAAAGTAACTCACAGGGAGCTTTACACATATTTAGACTTTGAGAACCAGTATGCAGAGAAATTATGAAAGAACAGATGGGGTGATCACTTAGATTGAAATTGTTTTAAGCTAAGTGCACACTTTAGGCCAACGATTGTTTTTGATTTAGCCCAGTTAACTGCAGTAGAAATATTGATTCTTGTTATGAAGAAAATTTGGACCTAATGGCTATAGATATTTTCTTTTCAGCTGTAAAGTGTGTAGACATTGTTAAAATGCAAGCACTATTTGTCGATGGAGGTCCTTGAAACTTGAGAGCGAGGTCCTTGAAAGTCCTTGAAAAGTCCTTGAATTTTCTTTCCAAAGATCTGTATGAACCCTGACAGAACATCTTGCGCACACGTTAAATCCTGTTCCGCTTTTCGTAAGAGTAGGCCATCATGTGCCGGTGGGAACAGGTATTAACAAAACTGCATACACACGGGGGCTGGATGTAAAAAAAAAAGCACAAGAGTGCTTCTCCCATTATCCTCGATATAAAAGAATAAATCAATCTCTCTCTCTCTCTCTCTCTCTCTCTCTCTCTCTCTCTCTCTCTCTCTCTCTCTCTCTCTCTCTCTCAAAAACAGTACAAGTTAAACATATAAATTTTTAAACAGCAGTCAAGTGCATCAACAATTTTTATAAACACATTCTTTTGTGTTTTTCTGTCCCACACACACACACACACACACACACACACACACACACACACAAGCACACACACACACGTGTCTTCAGTGGCTTAGCATAGTAGACCTTTTTTTTTTTTTAAGTGTGATGGGGTGGTTAGTAGATTATCTCCCATGTGGTCAGGGTGCGACAATCGCAGCGTCGTGTTTCTATTTAGAGACACATCTGTGAACTGTCAATGCTCTGTTTCCTTGGGTAGTGGTTGAAAACCCTCCGTTGCATACACTTCATCTTCATGGTGAAATGTTATTTATGCAACCTCTTTTTAGAGGTCACATTCTAAGCTGACTGGCTGTACCATGTTCCCATGGTTTGTGCAGAGATAGCTCATCATATATGTCCGCTGTTACATTAGCATAGTAGACTAATTGTCCACGCTTTCCTCATTTTGCAGACAGCTGTGCCGATGCAGAAGCCAGCTCCTCTGCCGCCCCTCTTTCTAGGCGCGCTGCAGCCAGCAGCCGGGCAAAGCCAGCAGTGCCCCCTGCCGCCACGGAGGCGGCCAAACCCAAACCCCCCACCCCCACCTCCTTCAACATCTCCACGCGCAACTCCCCACGCAAGTTTGACACACGGCCCTACACGCGTGACGACAGCGCGTCCACGCTGAACACGCGCAAAGGAGCCTACGCCAAACAGAACCTCTCCTTTTCCTCGCCCAGCGGGGCAGACGCCGGTGTAGCGGAGGAGAACAAGAAAGCAGACGCCGGCAGTAAAGACGGCCTGCTGTCGTCAGTCGCAGGGTCGCTGACGGTGAACACAGTGACGGGCTCATCATCATCTTCATCGTCATTAGTGTTGGATTCCAAACCTGACCCTGGCCAGAAGATGGTGGTGGAGAACACAAGCCGCTCTGCTGCAGGGAAAGACCTGGCTGGTGTGGGGGAGAAGAGGAGACAGGACTGTGAGCCAGGGAGGGGGGACCAGGGCAGGGGGCCACCCACAGCCACAGCTACAGCCACAGCCACAGCAGTAGCAGCTGGAGAGGAGAAAAGCACTGCTACTGCTGCAGCAGCAGGAACAACAGTCAGTGAGAAGAGTGTGGAGAGGGAAGGAAGCCAGGAGGAAGAGAGGAGCGAGTTTGTGAAGCGCAGGCGCGATGACGGGGATTTGATGGACGTGGAGGAACTGAAAACGCTCCCGGAACATTTCATGTCTGATGATGACGACGATTGACCCCTGCTGGCTGAATTAGGCCTAGCTAGGGTGGGGGAGGGAGGGTTTCCTACAAAGCGCACTGTTTTGGCTGATCTCACATGATTAGGGTTTGTTCGGATGTATGTTGATGCCTGCAAGTGTTCTGTGTTGTCGTTTGTGGCACCTCCCAATCTCTTTGTCATCCACTTGACTCCTGCCTGTGACTTTCCTGGGGAACAAAGGGCCACACTTTGTCATCCAGCTCAGTTTGAAATGTCTAGGATTTCAGAATGTTCTGGAAGATGATGTGACTGACGAGATAATTTCAACATCAAGTGATGATTTTTGTGTCCTCCTACAACCTCTTTTGTGAATCTTTGTTCTTCTTCCTCTTCATGTGAAGTGCTCAGACATAGATAGTGTCTGATCCAAAGATATGGGGGGGTGTGGAATTGCACAAATTTGAAGCATGCTTTCTTTGTTGGGTTTTTTTTTTCCATGCACAAGTTTCACATTTTTGACATTGCAGAAAACTGATAAATCATACTGTATTCCATGGCATCATTTGTACTGGAGAAGGATTTTTTTGACACAGAGAAACGAGGTGATGATCATATACTTTGATACGCACAACACTACAGTGAATATCCTCAGAAACTGTGTTTTTGAGTTGCCCGTCATTGCAGATTTATTTTGTGACATTGATTCATTCATATTGAGAAGATATGTACAGAAACGGGTACTGTGCTGAACAACTGGTGATCAGGCATTTGCTCCCTTCTTTATTTTTTTTTTCTATAGGATGGACATTCTGCTTTGTCAGACGATGGCTGAAAACTATCATTTGGGAAGAAATAGTGTTCTTTCAAGAACTGTTTTCAAATGCAGTTGTGTTCACAAGCTAACTTTCTTCATAGGTTTTTTTGGTGTGAGTGTGTTTCAACTGGGTGTGCCAAAGGGAAGGCTCAGCTGCCTACTGTTGGCTGTGTGTGTTTAGTTTGTTGAATCTGTTGCTGATTTTGTAAGTCTACTTAAAGGAAATGTGACAAGAAACTAATGTCTCTGGTCTACCTCTGCTTTGACATGCTGGTCACATTGATGTGTTATAGCTGGCTATTCCCAGTAGGGTGCGCATGCATCTGTGATTGTTTGAATGCCTAGTGAGTCCTGGTTACTCTGAGGTGAACTGGTGTTTGTTTTTTAATTTGGGGGGTTTGAGACTTACAACACACACTCGGTAAAGTGCTGTTGAACGGCTTTGTTGTCATTTTGATTATTTGTCATGCATGCTCTTGGAAGCTGCGGTTCTGATTCTTGTGTGCTGCTTGATTATGAGAGCAGATTGATAATATTATGTCATTTGAGAGTGCTTCCTGGACTCCCAAGATAAAGAGAACATCATCATTATGTTATACATGTCTTACACTCTTTCAGCTCTTCATTTTTGCCAGAGCTCATCACCCCCCCCCCACCCTTACCCCCACCCCCCCTCTGCCAGTTAGATTCCATTGTCATTTGTGTTCATTCCCTCTGCCAAAATTTGTCCTACTGAAATATTTGATGTGTGTATCAATTGGGATGACACTGTGTCCTGCTGGATTGAAAACATGGCTGCTGATTGGCTGCAGAAAAACTGACGATGGGAAGTAAAATACACTTCCTGTCATCAAGTTTCTTACAGTCAATCAGAGGCCATGTTTCCACAATGCCATTGTACAGACTCAAGTCAAATAAGTCTTGGCTTTGGTTGGTTGGTTTGGTTTTTGGGGGGGGGGGGGGGGGGTTGAGACAGCCTAGTGGTCAGAGCATTGCATGCTTGTTATGTAAGAGCCTGGGTTTGAGGCACTACTGAGGCACCTGTTTCTGGGGATTTTTTTCTCTCCTGGAATGAGTGAACATCAGTATCAACTCCAATGTGCACACTCAGAGTTCTTCAGAAGAGACTGTAAAGCAAGGTCCTGCGAGCAAAACATCTTGCGCATACCATTAAAAACCCATTCTGCTTTCCGGAGCAGTAGGCCATTTTGTGCCTGCAAGGATCGCTGACAACATTTTTTAAAACGCATGCACACAGGCGTCGTGTTTAGACGCCATCCCCCGAGTCAGAATGCGGCTACCTTAATGGTGGGTAAAGGGGTGCATGCATGAAATCTAACCATTGGTGAACCTCTGAGCTCTAGCCAGGCAATGGTAAAGAAAATAATCAAAATAATTCTCTCTGTGTACAATCGCGGTCATGATTGTGAGGAAGATGCATTTTATCTGAGAGGGAGAAAAAATGGAATCAACTGAGAGTTAAATTTCCCGTGAGATGCAAAATGAAGCAGTTGTGGACTGGAAATGAGGCTGACCAATCATCAACCAGTACTGTGTTCACTGTACATCGAATGAGAGTGATGTGTGTTTTTCAGCTTCTCCTGAAGACCAACATTGCAGAGTGAATGAAGTTAAACATGTGCAGAATCTGTGATGCATTCTTTTTGCGCTTTCTCCACAATAAACTGGGCTCTGAACAGGTTTAGTACTTGAAGCATTTCCATTGCCCTTCATGGGATGATTAATTCAAGTGTTTTCGACTCGCCATGTTGGAGAAAGAGACTCTATAAATGTACTTGTAAACTGTATTATTTCTTTCCATCTGTAGAAAAGGATCAGAAAAAAAGCGCAAAGAAACTTTTGAAAAAAAACTGTTCAGTTTAACTTCCTGGTAAGTAAAGATGAACTGAATCATGAAGAAAATAAAGATGAAATGTCTCAGAATCCATGCAACAAAAACTGAATAGTGAAAACAGCTCTCCAAAATATTCCGCTATACACACAATATGTCGTTAATCTGCACCACAAAAAAAGCTAATCATAAAAAAGGTGGAAAATCAAACAAAAGTTTGAAAAGTTACTATAAATTGACAAGCTACAATCCATGAAATGAGAAGTTGATGAAGTTTGTATTGTAATTGATGTCAATCAAGATGAGAAGCTTGATGTTTTTAAATACATTGTTTTTAAGTAAAGGAAACAAGATTACGCCTTACTGCTTGAGTACATGTTAGAAGAAAGCTCGAAACAGATTTTTATAATCAATCAAAGTCTCAAAATCAACAACCTGACCCCCACCTGCCTAAAAACTCACCTAGCAGAAAAGTTGGCCTGGTGTAATGCATGCACCTCCTTTTGTCTTTTTTTTTTTTTAAAAGCATGAGACGTTTCATTTTGACCTGGAAAAGCATCGTTTTGTTTCAAGTCAAATTGTTTTAGTCCTAAGGAGGCTGGAATTGAACCCAAAAGAAGAAAGCAGAAAGTAGTATATTGACTCATACAGTCCTTGAAAACATTCTTGTAAAATCCTTAAGTCCTTAATTTTTCTTAAGGTACTTGAAAGGGGATGATTTTTTTGGTTGTTTTTTGTTTGGGGGTGTTGTTGTTTTTTTACTTTTGTTGTTGTTGTTGGGTTTTTACTGTTGTTTGTGTTGGTTGTGTATGAAGTGTACAAAGATAGAAAAAAAAAATGCTGCATTGACTTAAAAAAATGAAAAGATCAAATGTGTGAGATTATGTATCACCTAGGGTGTATGTATGATTAGATAGATATGTTAATATTTCAGATCGCATGTGTATGATTGTAAAGCTAACACATTTCATGTTGCATGTGCAGAAATCTATACAGTTCAGAAGCTGCTTAGCCACCATCAACTTATCATAGAGGAAGAAAATGTTCTCTCAAACTGTTCAAACTTAAAGCCAGTTGCCTCAGTCACAAGCTACATATCTTCAGGCTGGTCTGTCTTTGTTTTCACTACATCATCTTCTTCTACTTCTTCTTCTTCTCTTCTTCTTTTTCCCCCCCATTGAACGCTCAAACAGCAACTATTGTTGTCTGTCATGTAGGCAAAAACGTGTTGCACAGGCCTATCAGATCTGACTTCGGTGTGGGAGAGAATTGTTATATTTTAAATCTTTCTGGGACAAAAAAAGGCAGGAGAATGGATCAAAGAGGCAGAAAATAAACAAGAAGGAGTGACAGAAAGAAAAGGAACAAGTCAGAAACAAAGAGAGGGCTAGAAAAGAGGAAATTTCTAGCACATAATTTCCAGAATGTGGAGATGCTATTTATACTGACAGGCCCTTGGCATCCCACCCCATTTGGGGGGGGGGGGGGGGGGGGGGGCGTTAGGGTTTGGTTTGGGTTTTTTACAATCCTGTAAACAGTATGTTGAAACCCTCTGAAGAAACTTTACTAATTTGCCAGTGTTAAGCAGCATCAAGCATGGTTACCAGTTGGATATGTGACCATTAGCATGCCTTGGCTTCAGTACAGTTCCCCAGTTCACCCAGCTGTCAATTGGTACCTGCTGTCCTTAGGGTCAGGGAGGTTAAGCAGCAAGGGATAGGAGATGGGCACCACCCACAATATGCTGGCCCCTAGAGAAGCTGAGGTCTGTGATGCCTTGCTCCCTTCTGACCACATGGGTTATGGGACACCTTTACCTTTTGACTGGTGCAGGCCCTGTCAGCTGTTTCCAGCCCCTTCTGTCTTCAGTCCGTGTGTACATTTCATCCTTCTGTGCCAAGTGGCAACAAAAGCCACCTTTTCTTTGGTGTGGTTTTCAATTATATAAAACCAACATATATAATGATAAAAAGAAAAACCGCCCTACTTTGATATTCAGTTGTGTTTACTGATCACAGGGGGTAAGAAATCCTGTATGTGTGTACTTATTATGAATTACTGGCTGTTTGAAAAGAAAATGTGGTGAAAATAACTGGCTGTTTGAAAAGAAAAAGTGGTGAAAATAACTGGCTGTTTGAAGAGAAAATATGGTGAAAATAACTGGCTGTTTGAAAAGAAAAAATGGTGAAAATAACTGGCAGTTTGAAAAGAAAAAGTGGTGAAAATAACTTGCTGTTTGAAAAGGAAAAGTGGTGAAAAGAAAAAATGGTGAAAATAACTGGCTGTTTGAAAAGGAAAATTGGTGAAAATAACTGGCTGTTTGAAAAGAAAAAGTGAAAATAACTGGCTGTTTGAAAAGGAAATATTGGTGAAAAGAACTTGCTGTTTGAAAAGGAAAAGTGGTGAAAATAACTGGCTGTTTGAAAAGAAAAAGTGAAAATAACTGGCTGTTTGAAAAGGAAATATTGGTGAAAAGAACTTGCTGTTTGAAAAGGAAAAGTGGTGAAAATAACTGGCTGTTTGAAAAGAAAAAAATGGTGAAAACAACTGGCTGTTTGGAAAAGAAAAATGTGGAAAATGTAACTGGCTGTTTGAAAGAAAAGAAAAAAGGTTGGTGTGAAAATAACTGGCTGTTTGAAAAGGAAAAGTGGTTAAAAAGTCAACTTTTTCTCGGGCATTCTGTTTTAACTCTGATATAAATGCAATATTTTGAAAATGTGAATGAATATCTTGTGTGAATATGTTTGATATAAGCATGTACTTAGGTGTGGTTACTCTGTGTGTGTGTGTGTGTGTGTGTGTGATATGATTACCATTATTTGCTTTCACTCTAAACTAACATTATTAATGTCATCAATATTTCAAACATATTGTTTGCGTGTCTCTTCCCTGCCATATTTTCTGGAAAACTGACAAAGAACTGTTGATTTAATATTCATGAAAACAAGGTCTGAGAAATAAACTATTCATGCTCCTCAACATTATGTGCATTGTGTTTCTTGAAATTATGAACATTTGGCTGTGAAGGAAAAGCTACAGACAGCAGTCTGGATATTTATTTATTTATTTATCTGTTTATTTTTCATCTATTTATCTTATATATTCATACCACTTAAAGTCATTGCAGATTTCTCTGCGTGAAACTCAGCTGCTCTCCCCAGTGAAAACGCATGGCCACAAGAGCAACACCACCCTTTTTTCTTTTTCTTTTTTTTTTTTTTTTGCCTGTTGCATGCACTGTATTTGTTTCCTATCAGAGTGGCTTTTTCCTACATAATTTTATCAGGGAAACTCTCTTGCTGCCATGGGTTCTTTTACGTGCTCTAAATAATTATGTGTAACACACAGGACTTCAGTTTATCGCCTCATCCGAAAGACTACCACTCATGGTCTAATGGATGAGGGAAAATTTTGGGGTCCAAGTGGGGATCAAACCACTGCACACTTCTGACATGGACTTTGCGTTTTCTAGGCAGGTTCTCTAGACCACCGTTCCACTATAACTGAAAATGATATGTTATTTCAACATAGTAGAAGGCATCTGCTAGTCTCGAAGACTATGGAGTTGCACTCTAGGCTTTAGAGCAGGGTTTGTACGGTCCTTGAAAGTCCTTGAATTTTGGACCTCCCTTTTCAAGGCCTTGAAAGTTCTTGAAAATCAGGCATATGCCTCCAGGTGCTTGAAAAGTCCTTGAATTTTACTGTTACCAAAAGAAAAAAGAAGGAGAAAGAGAGAGAGATTGGCATGGTGAGATCAGATATGGTACTGGCTGTAAATTCGTGGAATTTTTATAAAAGTAAAAAAAAGAGAAGAAGAAAAAACAGGAGAAAAAAGAAAGCTACAAAGCAGGCCAAGGGAACTAACTCTTCCATGCCGGGTTAGTTATTACTCCCCTTCTCTGCTTTATGTCACAAGGCAATTCAAGCCTAGGTAGGCCTAACAAGACAACTTTTTCTGTTGAAAGACCATGTGTACCAACAATGGGTGTCAAGTTTCATGATAGGGATGGACTAGCAGCTCTAATATAAGGCTTTCGCTGGCTGTTCCACGTGGGGTCAGAGAGTAATGGTTATATTAAATTAAATACAACAGTCAGCAGGCCACTGGCCTTCCCTTTTTCATGGAGAGTTCCCCCCCCCCCCCTCTCTCTCTCTCTCTCCTCTCTCTCTCTCTCTCTCTCTCTCTCTCTCTCTCTCTCTCCTGACACACCCCACACACCACACACTAGAAGTAAATGACTGACTTACACAGGCGCGCGCGCGCGGCACACACACACACACACAACACACAGATTTACAAGGTAGGTTTACTTGCTTTCAGCCCCAAGGGTGTAGTATTGTGGATTATTTTATTTGTTCAAAATCATTTATGAAACAGGTAAAACATATGAAAGTTAAAGATTTAATGGATTATTCTGATCATTGTCCACTTGATTTAGATATAAATATACCAAGCGTAGACATAAGTCAGAAGTCCGTCAAAATAATAAGAGATACACAGCAGATTGTATTACTAAAGATTCACCAGAACAAATACGTTTTGTATGGGATAAAAATTCCAAGGAACAATTTCAAAAGTCTCTTTTACTACCATCAATGCAATTACATATAATACAAATGAAAACTAAAACACATGCAGTATTAGAACAAATAAATCAAAATACAAGGCAGTATGATTCAACAAATGTAGTGAATGAATGTTCCAAGCAACTATCTGATATCTTTATCAAAGTGGCGAAATTAAGCTTGAAGACCAGAAAGTCAAAACCTTTAAGAAGAATTAAACGCAATAAAAGATGGTTTGACTTAGAATGTGCAAGTACGAGAAAAGAAGTAAAATCTTTACTAAATGCAATGAACAGAACCCCATATAAAATTGAACTTCGACAAAAATACTTTTCAAAAAGAAAACAGTATAATACTTTGATAAAAAAATAAAAAGAAATTCTACAAAAATAAGTTAGTATCGCAGTTACATGATGCCATTGAAGAAGATCCGAGTATATTGTGGAAAACTTTACAAAAATTAAAAGAAAGTGAAGATGATGGATTGAAACATCAAAATCACATTAGTAGCAGTAAGTGGACTGAACACTTAAAAACACTTGTTGGAAAAGAACCGCAAATAGATCCAGACCGCAAAAAGCAAATACAAATAATGTTCGATGAATTGAAAATAACTGATAATCCACTCCTAGATAAAGAAATTACAACGGAGGAAATTACAAAAACAATCAAAGGACTGAAAAATAAAAAATCACCAGTAGTCTAGTCAATATTTGCAAAAAAAGTGCCGAGAAAAGAATTAATTGTAATAGTAATGCTTTTGCGATGATTGGATAGAAAAGTAGCTAGCTATTAACATATTCAAAAAGTAGGGGAATCTAAGTGTCGGAAGGTCACTTTTTAAAGATTTTATAACGTCATAAAATTTGGATTTTACCATATTTTTTAAACAGTTTGTAATATGGTCTTGTGGCATATCGTTGGAAAGCTTTCGACATGCTGATTACGAATTTGACAATAGAATCACTATTAAACGCAAGATAAAGCAAAAAGCAATGAAAGTATACTGCACATAATGCTAAATTAAGCATTTGCAGCCCATAAGCATGCAAAATCATGTATGCTTTCCTGCATTTTACCAGGATTAAACCGAGTTTACGACCACTGTATAGTCCCCACGGCTAAGTAAAGTGCTAGTCTCTCCTTGAAGGTCAGAACTTCACAATGAGTATAAAATAAAACAGTGCAGGTACAGGAAAACAGCATCAGAGTTAGTTCAAATAATCACTGTGGCAAGTCACTTCAGTCGGCATAATCAGAACATAGTTCCCAACGAAGAATCAGTACACATCTGATAGTTATTGAAAGCTCAGTTTATCTAGGGTACTCTTGCTGGGATGAAATGAAGCAGTAGAATCAATCAAAATCAGGCACACCCGGTGAGTCAAATTCATTCACTTCCTGAAGCTTTAAAGAAAAAACACATACAGAGAAAGAAAGAAAAAGAGAGAAAGAGAAAGGGATGATGCGACACTCACATATACACTGATACACATAAAAGAATAAAATAAAAATAAATAATAATATAATAAAATAAAACATTCTTCTCCTCTCTACACTGCCCCTCCTTCCTTCTACTCCTTCAATCTTCACTGACTGCCCTCCTCCAATCTCTTCACTTGACTGCCCTCCTCCAATCTCTTCACTTGACTGCCCTCCTCCAATCTCTTCACTTGACTGCCCTCCTCCTGTCTCTTCACTTGACTGCCCTCCTCCTGTCTCTTCACTTGACTGCCCTCCTCCAATCTCTTCACTTGACTGCCCTCCATCCAATCTCTATTCACTTGACTGCCCTCCTCCTGTCTCTTCACTTGACTGCCCTCCTCCAATCTCTTCACTTGACTGCCCTCCTCCTGTCTCTTCACTTGACTGCCCTCCTCCTATCTCTTCACTTGACTGCCCTCCTCCAATCTCTTCACTTGACTGCCCTCCTCCAATCTCTTCACTTGACTGCCCTCCTCCTGTCTCTTCACTTGACTGCCCTCCTCCAATCTCTTCACTTGACTGCCCTCCTCCAATCTCTCTTCACTTGACTGCCCTCCTCCAATCTCTTCGCTTGACTGCCCTCCTCCAATCTCTTCGCTTGACTGCCCTCCTCCAATCTCTTCACTTGACTGCCCTCCTCCAATCTCTTCTTTGACTGCCCTCCTCCAATCTCTTCACTTGACTGCCCTCCTCCAATCTCTTCACTTGACTGCCCTCCTCCTGTCTCTTCACTTGACTGCCCTCCTCCAATCTCTTCACTTGACTGCCCTCCTCCTGTCTCTTCACTTGACTGCCCTCCTCCTATCTCTTCACTTGACTGCCCTCCTCCAATCTCTTCACTTGACTGCCCTCCTCCTGTCTCTTCACTTGACTGCCCTCCTCCAATCTCTTCACTTGACTGCCCTCCTCCAATCTCTCTTCACTTGACTGCCCTCCTCCAATCTCTTCGCTTGACTGCCCTCCTCCAATCTCTTCGCTTGACTGCCCTCCTCCAATCTCTTCACTTGACTGCCCTCCTCCAATCTCTTCTTTTGACTGCCCTCCTCCAATCTCTTCACTTGACTGCCCTCCTCCAATCTCTTCGCTTGACTGCCCTCCTCCAATCTCTTCTTTTGACTGCCCTCCTCCAATCTCTTCACTTGACTGCCCTCTCACTTTATTCTCCTCCTCCTTTCTCCTCTCTCTAGATTCCCCTTCCCTCTCTACATTCTCCTGAAGGGTATCATCATATGATGCCCATCTTCAGTTTGCTCACTTCTCTGACTGAGGAGCATCATTCACCTTTTGCAGGTCACCAGGAAAGAAGGCCTGGAGTTGATTTTTTCAGGATAACCCCCCAGGGGGGCCCAGCTTAAGACAGGCTGCCCAGGGAGATGGTCTTTCTGGAGCAGGCCCTCATCATACCTGCCCCCATCATACTCCCCCATAACTTTCCTCCACCCTCCATGTACTTATATATATTTCTTTTTTTTTTTTTTTTTCTTTTTAAATTAAAGGGCATAGTTTTGTCAACTACAAGGTACATAGTAAAACTCCCACTGAAATTCGAACCCATGACACACGGGGAAATACAGACCACAAAGTCTGTTCGTCTTATCCAACAGGCCACTGTGCCTGTTTATGAGGTAAGTGAACTTGGGAAATATATATCTGATTTCAGGCTGAGAAGCATGTAGGATATAGAAAATTCCTATTGTGCTGCATTGTGTTCTATTTTACCATAATGATCCTAAAATGTTTTTCTAATGTTTATTCTTTTTTTAATTTCATTTTATTTTTTATTGTGTTTCCGGCAATATCCATACTTTCGGAGATTTCTATAAATAAACTGGAAAACCCACAACCTATGAACTCTAAATATTTTTATGTGAGCAGTCGTCAGTGGGGAGTGGAGGAAGCTGTTGCCAAATCTTCAGTGGTGCCCCCACGGGTCCACGGGACTACGGGACAGGTGAAGGTGAGGTGAAGGTGAAGTCAGTTGTTCAGTTAATGGGGCAAAATGTAAATATTGTCTTATTTCCTTCATTCCTCTTTCTGATGTTTGTATATATTTTTATCATTGGCATTGTAGATCAGTGTGTGTGTGTGTGTGTGTGTGTGTGTGTGTGTGTGTGTGTGTGTGTGTGTGTGTGTGTGTGTGTGTGTGTGTTTGATTTTTTTTATTCTGTTATATCGAGGATAATGGAATAAGTACTCATGTGCTTTTTTACGTCCAATCTCCGTGTGTGCGCAGTTTTGTAAATCTTGTGTTTTGATTTTTTAAAATATTCTTTTATATCGAGGATAATGGAATAAGCACTCGTGTGCTTTTTTACGTCCAGTCCCCGTGCGCATGCAGTGTTGTAAATCTTGTCATCTGTTCCCACCGGCACACAATGGCCTACTCATACAAAAAGCGGAACATGATTTAACGTTTGCATAAGATGTTCTGTGTGCGTTCGCACACGGGGCCTCGGTTTATAGTCTTATCCAAGGACTTTTGGGGAGAGTGGAGTCAACACTGATGTTAACTCCAGAGGAAAATTCCCCTCCAACAGGAATCGAACCTGGGTCGTCAAAATTGCCAGCACAATGTTCTGACGTCTAGGTTATCCCGTACCCGTGTGTGTGCTCTGTGTGTGTGCTGTGTGTGTGTGTGTTGTGTGTGTGTGTGTGTGTGTGTGTGTGTGTGTGTGTGTGTGTGTGTGTGTGTGTGTGTGTGTGTGTGAGTGTGTGGTGTGGTGGAGAGAGAGGAGAGGGGAGAGGAGAGGAGAGAGAGAGAGAGTCAGTCAAGTCAAATTCTTTTATTTCAAGGATAATGAATAATAATAATGATAATGATAATGATGATGATGATGAATAATATTACATGGAATTTAGATAGGCTTTATCTTGCAAAAACAAATCAAAGCACTTGCACTCGACCACACAGCACACAAGCAACCAATGACAATAAATAGTTTGAGCAAATTCGAATGTACACACACACACACACACACAC
>CM060350.1:5360559-5408059 GCA_030674155.1 Stramonita haemastoma
AAAACAATTAAGCAGTTACTTTAAGTGTGTGTTAAATTTCAAAAGATAAGTCATTAATGCTAAACGAAATAAGAATAAGTAGCATTACAGCTTTGGCACGAAGGTCCTTTCTCTTGCAGCCACGGGTCTTTCTCGGTCAAAACTGGGTGGAGCCTGACCAAAAAAGGAAGGATGCCGTGGCACCAGAAGCATGCCAGCTTTAGCAAACGATCAGTCTCAGAGTGTGAAATATCGTTTATTAGTGTGTTTGTTTATTGATTTTCGGCATCTTCCGACACCTACTTTTTCCTACTTTTTAGATATGTTGTTTATGGTATTTTTATCTACCCATTGCACCAAGTTTGAAAACTATTGCAATTAGTTCTTTGCGAAATGCAAGGATTGACTACACTACAGGAAAAGATGAAATAACAAATGAAATGATTAAATCAGTTTCACCTAGTCTTATAGAGACAATGCGGGATATTTTCAATTTAGTGTTAGAAACGGGTATATATCCCTCTGACTGGAAAGTGGGAGTGAATGTCCCGATCTATAAAAGTGGATGCACATATAATCCGGAAAACTACAGAGGAATTACGTTAACAAACACTATTGGAAAACTATTTTGTCAAATACTAAATCAAAGAATATCTGAATATTTAGAAAATAACAATAGTATTGTCAGAGAACAAGCTGGATTCAGGAAAACATGCAGAACAACGGACCATATCTTTCTACTTAACAATTTAATAGATAAAGCGCTAAAAGTAAAAAGTAAATGACTTTATTGCTGCTTTGTAGATTTTCAGAAAGCTTTCGATAATGTGTGGCATGAGGGTCTTCTAATAAAGCTAAACGAAATAGGGATAACAGGTAAAACCTATAATGTTATTAAAAACATGTATTGGAATGCAACAGTAATTACAAATAGGCAAGGAAAACACACTGGTGAAATCAGAGTGAAAAGAGGGGTGCATCAGGGAAATACATTAAGCCCTACATTATTTAATATAATGTCAATGATATAGTTCAGTATATTGACGAGAAAGATTCACCATATATAACTTTGAGAGACCGAATTCCTTGTTTACTATATGCTGATGACCTAGCATTACTATCAACAACCAAAGTAGGTCTTCAAACTAAATTGAATAAACTTCAAGAATACAGTTCAAACTGGGGCTTAAAGATAAACAAAACCAAAACAAAGGTAATAGTCTTTACAGATCACCACCTAAAATTCCCATACATTTCAAGTGTGGAGAGCATGTAATTGAAACAGTAGAAACTTACAAATATCTAGGTGTCATCTTTCATCAGAATGGTAAGTTTCAAGCAACACAAGAACATTTAGTAAAACAAAGTAATAAAGCATTGTACGCCTTTAAAAGAGCAGTTCATGGACAAAATTTAAAGACTACTATAATAATGCGTTTATTTGACTCATTAATAACTCCTGTTTTAACTTATGGAGCAGAAGTTTGGTTTCCTTTTTGTTTTCATGGGGAGACAGAATTTCATATTGATGAATTGTTCAAGACATGCTTATCAAATCAGTTTCTGTATGGAACTTTTCATATAAAATTTTGTAAACAAATACTGGGAGTTCATAAAAAAGCATTGGTACTACCCACTCTGGGTGAATTAGGAAGATTTCCACTGACTCTTAAAATCATATGCCAGATAATATCCTTTTGGATTCATTTAACAGAATCAAAACCAAACTCTTATATTAGAATAGTATACGATTATTTGTATCAGACGAAACATGTGATAAATGGATCAATACAGTAAAAAATATCCTTTATACAATTGGGTTTAAACATGTGTGGTAAAACCAGAGTACTTTTGATGTTCATCGGTTAAGTTATGCTGTTCAAAGAAAGCCTCAGACTATGTATAAAACAGTCTGGAACTACCAGAAAAAACAGTTTGCAAAACTAAAATTTTATGATTTTGTAACCAAGGAATACAGACTGGAACCATATCTTATTAACTAAGAAAACAAAACTCATAAAAATACTGTTTTGTAAATTTCGCTTAAGCTGTCACGATTTAATGATAGAGAAAGGGAGACACCAAAATATGCCCAGAAAGGACAGAAAATGTAAATACTGTAACAAAATAGAAGATGAATTTCATGTACTCGATGAATATGTGTTATATGATGAACTCAGAAACAATTTGTTATTTAAAGTTTAAAACCAAAGACAAAGAACTAAAAAACATATAGATAAGGTAAGCGACATAATCGCAGTTGATATATACCAAGCAGATATCATTAGATATGTGAATGAATGTTTTGAGAAAAGAGAAAAAGAGAAGAAGAATGCAACATGTTTTTAGTGGACATCATTTTGGGCAGAAAGATAATTAAAACTGATGTTTGTTTTGTTGTGTCAAATAAGTCTGCATGACTTAAATGGCAATAAAATATTTTGAATCTGGAATCTTGAATCTTGAATCACACACACACCACAGCACGCACGCACGCACGCACGCACGCACGCACGCACGCACGCACGCACGCACACACCACCACACGCACGCACGCACACACACACACACACACACAACTTCTCTCTCTCTGTCTCTCTCTATCTCTGTCTCTCTCTCATTTTCTCCACCTCTCCCTGTCTCTTACACACACAGACACACACACCTCTTCCCCCCCCCCCCCTCTCTCTCTCTCTGTTTCTCTGTCTATGTGTGTCTGTCCTTTCTTTCTCTTTCTTCCTCTATCTGCGTTAGTGCACATTTGTCTAGAAATATACTCATTTTTGCTATGTGATTACTTGGGAATAGAACCTCCTTTAAATTGAAGAAATGACAGAAAAAGTCATACTTGGAGAGCTTATTTCAGGGCAGAAATTGCTTAGTATCAAGAACTGAAATTAGTTCAAGGAGAGGCCGTTAAACAGGCTAGAATTGTTGAAAAATCTTCAGCTTCAGGGGGCGTTGCCCCCGGACCCCCACAAGGAGCTCTGCCCCTTCACCCCACCAGGGGGCAATGCCCCCTGGACCCCCCCCCCCCCCCCCACCTTTCACGATTTTTGGAGTCTATCAATTCCTATCCCTGCAACACTGAAACTTGATGGGCATCAGAGACACGCGCGGGATGTGCATACAGTAATATAAGGGGGGAATTATACTTAAATTGCTTCTGGATTGATTTTTTTTCTTCAGGATTTGGAATGTCCAGAGAACAAAAAAATGTGGATTGAGAGATTTTTTTCACTTTCACCCATGTCAATGTGTTGTGATGTGAAAATCTGTCCACATCAATACCATAAGCTATTTCCCCTCATGGGCAGCAGCAAACAAGAACTGCAAATCCTCACAGACAATTTAACAGATCGAGCGAGCGCATACGGCATGGAGGTCAGTACAGAGAAATCAAAGATCATGGTCAACAGCGCGAGTAATGACATCACGGAAATAAAGATGAATGGAGAAACACTAGAAGAGGTGAGCCAATTCAAATACTTAGGCTCCATCCTAACAAAAGATGGCACATCAAACAATGAAGTGAAAGCTCGCATTGCAACAGCAACATCTGCTCTAGTCAGACTCGAGAAGATCATCAGAAGCAACAACATCAGCTTCTGCACCAAATACCACCTTTACAAATCCCTCGTGATATCTATCCTCCTATATGGCTGTGAATCATGGACTCTGACAGCAGAGTTAGAGAGGAGAATCCAAGCATTCGAGAACAAGTGCCACAGAAGACTCCTCAAAATATCATACAAAGAACACAAGACCAATAACTATGTGAAAGAAGAAATCAAAAAGCGTGTGGGCCCCCAAGAGCCTTTGCTCTCCACCATAAAGAGGAGAAAGCTGATGTGGTTTGGTCACACCACAAGACACAACACCCTAGCAAAAACCATCCTGCAAGGAACAGTCGAGGGCAAGAGAAGAAGAGGCCGCCAAAAGAAATCATGGGTTGACAACATCAAAGACTGGACCGCCCAACCCCTGCAACACCCCCTACTAGCCACACAGGATCGTGAAGCATGGAAAAAGATCTCTGTTGCGTCTTCTCTCATGTCCCCCCTACGTCCTTTGGGACATGGACGATGAGTGAGTGAGTGAGTGATTCCCCCTTTCCAGCCCCTCCCCCCTCCCTTCCAACCTGTTATCCAGGAGGATGAATGTTTACTATTGTAAACTATAGTCTCCTGGGTAAAGTAACTCACAGGGAGCTTTACACATATTTAGACTTTGAGAACCAGCATGCAGAGAAATTATGAATGAACAAATGGGGTGATCACTTAGATTGAAATTGTTTTAAGCGAAGTGCACACTTTAGGCCAACGATTGTTTTTGATTTAGCCCAGTTAACTGCTGTAGAAATATTTCTTGTTATGAAGAAAATTTGACCAAATGGCTATAGATATTTCTTTTCAGCTGTAAAGTGTGTAGACATTGTTAAAATGTAAGCACTATTTGTCGATGGAGGTCTTTGAAAATTGAGAGTGAGGTCCTTGAAAGTCCTTGAAAAGTCCTTGAATTTTCTTCCCAAAGATCTGTATGAACCCTGTAGAGGTGACCAAAAATGGTGACGCAAAATCTCACCATTGGTGAACCTCCGAGTTCTAGCCAAGGGAAAAAACCCCAAAAAACCTGAACACCTGTCAAAGGTTGCATTAACAGTTCATACTTTTCACAGACACACTGATAAGTCCCAACGAACATGTTTGAATAATCCACCTGAACCTCAAATCTGAAAAAGACAATGTGTCGGCTGCTAACATTACCAATATGCAATCAAAACCAAACAACATTGCTTTGGCCACATAATAACACACAGCGACATTGCAAAAAAAAAATCTTTCTCTGGGAAATTGTTGACAGAAGGAAACAGGAGAAAGAAAAGGCAGATTAACAACACAGCGAAACGGGCAGTGAGACCATCTGCCAAGATCAAAGATTTGGCACACAAAAGCAAATCAGAGCATACAACAAGGCAAGGTAAAGAATATTTCAAAACCCTGTTAGAGGTACAGTCGGACCCGCTTATAAGAAGCTCGCTTACTGTGAATCCCCTTATAAGAAAGCAAAAAATTTGGTCCCGACGGTGTTCTTAATTATGACTTACGAAAGCTCGGATATAAGAATCTCGCTTATAAGACAAACCCCTCTTATAAGAACGTCAATTTCTGATCCCACCGAGGATGTTAGCTTGGATATAAGAAAGTCTAGTCGGTTTTGAGAACTTTGTAATAGCGAGACCTCCTTCAGTCAGTTTCCTGTAAGCGAGCTCACCAAACCGAAAAACTCAACTTGCTTCTTTCAGGAAATACTGACGTCACACCAGATGTAACATAAAAGTAAAATTTCTTCAATAACATTGTGGTTTTTTTCATTCATTCGCATTACATAGACTCTCACGCACAGCGTGTATTTTTCGCAACAGCTTGGGCCTTTAGGCCCCTTCTTTCCCCTTTTTGATTGCTGGAATCGGGAAGGCAAAGCCAGCCTCACATCTCAAAATTTGTGCCAGCACTTCGAACGTGTTGCTGTGGCTTGAATCCTCACAGTGAAGGCCCCAAGTTTCTCTTGTCAAACCGGTTGTAAAATCCAATACATGCATAAAATTTGAACAAGTCGGCCTTAAAAGTACAGCCTCTTTTCTTTGTCTTGTTCAGCATATGGCATTGTCATTCAAATGTCATTTGTTTCCAGTAAATGACGAGCCATTTATTTACTTTTGTTAGTTATTGTGACTTTATCTTCAAGCAAACTCATGAATTACGGAATCCTGTTGACAGTTGGGTTGTTTTTTTTAATAGTTTCAGTCGTAGGCTTTCAGTAACACCCAATCAAAACTTACTTCGAGCTCGTTATCTATACCAGTAGTCCTACCAGTCAGGTGTCAGGTAGTAGGTTTGTATTCAATCTTTTCAATGTTCCTTTGCGATTTTTTTTTAACGAGTTTTATTCCTGTGATAAGTGATACACCCAAGATCTTGAGCCAACAAGATCCTACAGTCAAGCATCGATCACTTTATATTCTCTTCCCGAAAAAAATGTCTGCTTTATTTTAGTCATGGTTCTTCGTTTATAATTACAGAAATAAAAGTTGTTCAATCCACAGAATTCCTCTGTGTGTGTGTGTGTGTGTGTGTGTGTGTGTGTGTGTGTGTGTGTGTGTGTGTTTTAAGTTGCTTCAGATTTTGAACAACTAAAACATGGAGAAGGCTACAGTTTAAAATCTCATTCGTATGTAGACTGAACGTGACCAGAACGAACCAATTTAAGAACAACCACAGCAGCAGCACCACCACCACCAACAACAACCACCACCACCACCACCACCACCAACAACAACAGCAGCAGCAACAACAACAAACTTGATGAGTAATTGTAGATAGGGTGTGTTTTATGTTTTTACCATTATGAAATGTCCAATTATCTATTATTTTTACTCATTTTCACCTTTGCTGGCTTATAACAAAGCCCATTGAAAATAGTGTCCAGGTGCTCGGATATAAGAAAGCCCGCTTAAAACAAAGCCCGCTTTTAAGAAAACCTAATATCGGGTCCCACGACTTTCTTATAAGCGGGTCCCACTGTACATGAAAGTGCATGACACTCACTCAAAACAACTTAAAAACACCAATCATGGTCAGACATTTGTGAACAATCGACCAACAATCATTATTGGAGTTGTCAAAGTCCCTGAAGTTGGAATGCAGTTACCTTGATAGTGAGCAAACAGATACACGTATAAGCGGAAAGTGGGTTGACCAAAACAGACCTGGTGCAGAAGCATTGAAGCAGAGACGAAGGCAGCCGGAATGACGTGGGCTGAGCTGAAGAGGATCTCCCAGAACCGAGTCTGTTGGAGGAGTGTTGTTGCGGCCCTTTGTTCCCTAGGGAATTCATAGGTATAATCAAGTCAAGATGAACGTATATGCAAAATGTCACTATTGGTGACCGTCATACACATGCAGAAGATAAACGATGCACTATATAGCCTAATTCATGTCAGAGTTGGGTGGGTTAAGGACACAGAAACATACCCAGCATGCATCCGGTAAAAAAAAAGAGCTATTCTGACGTCAGCAGTCCCGCACTGCACCCGCCTAGAGGGTCTTCACTGGGCGAGTGCCGTTACTTTTACTTCTATCTGACGGTGTCTTCATATGGCGCGCGCGCGCGCGCGCGCGCGCGCGCGCGCGTGTGTGTGTGTGTGTGTGTGTGTGTGTGTGTGTTTTGCATGGTGTCGTGATTTGTTAGAGGGCGCCTATGGCCCGATACCGCTGACTTCAGCCCTCTAGGTTTCTGCCAGGGTTACCCCACCCCCATCCCCTGTTACCCTGTGAGCCATGAGGCTTTCGCAGCTAACAGCTAACCCCCTATCCGCCACCCGGGGACCCACCTGGTTGAGGATGGTCGCCTAGCCATGGCTTTTACTGTTTGTTGTTGTTGTTGTTGTTCCCCAGCTTAACACTCTGGGGGTCACCCAGAATGTGCACTCTGACTCACTAATCCCACCTGGGAATCGCTTTGAGATTGAAATTGCACACTGAATAAGAAGTTTGCGTGTGTGACTATTTTTGAGTACCTCGCCATATAGGCAGCCATACTCCGACTTCAGAGGATTTATTCTCCTTTGAAGGAGAGTGCAGGTTGTTCTGTTAAGAGCTTGTCATGGCTGAAGGCAATCTCAACACAACATTTTACATCACAACATTTTAGTGTAGGCCTTGGCAATGAACTGACATCAATAACTGACACAGCTTTTGGTCTAGGCCAGCTTTTACTGTCTAACAAAGTACTTTTCCTTTGAAGGTGTAGTATGGCTGCCAATGTGACAAGGTGCTTGAAAAGAGTCATACACCAAACTTCCCTTTTTTTCTTTCTTTTATTTATTTCAAGGATAATGGAATAAGAGCTCCTGTGCTTTTTTCACATTCCAATCCTCGGTATGCAGTTTTGTAATTTGTGTGACCTTTACCTCAAAGTAATTTTCAGTGGGATGAGTGAGTCAGAGAGCATTGTTATATTCTGAGTGACCCCCAGGGTGTTAAATGGAGAACGTGCAACAACAAAAACACAGCAACAACAATGAATCACTAGAGATCATTGAGAACACTGGCCCTAACAGTGACAATAGACTTAGCTTCTATTCGTGATTTTTGTTTCTTCCAAAAACTGATCCAAAATTTGACACTGCCATTTGTCTGGGTTTTTTTTAGTTGTTTTTTTAGTTTTTGATTGGCATCAAATACTTATACCCCTGTCTTCCAGATTTATTGCAGATAGTAAGTAACACCTCTACCATGGTTTCTCCTCTGCCTGGACCAGTTTTGGTTGAATGTTGTCCACTCCTGCTGACTTCCTCTTTTAGTGAATTTTACTGCACTTTCAATTTCTTCCTGTAGGATGGGGTAGCTCCTGTTGTTGGTTGGTGGAGGGACATCTAGCACCTTGAGGTCTCCCATTGTTATGTGAGTGTACAGCTCAGAGCAGTATTTCAGTCCACCTCTTTAAAATACCTTGATCTTCAGTGAGACATTTCCCTGCTTTTCTAGATGGTATGTTCTCTCTTGTTGAGCTTGTCAGATCTTTCCAGCTGGTAAGCTTTCTTGCTGTTGTTTTTTCTGCAGGTTTTCTTCGATAACTTTGCATTGTTTCTTCGATCCATGTCTCCATGCCTTTCTCTGCCTTTTTTTTTTAAATTGTTGATCGATATCTCTGTATAGTATCGCACCCTCTGCCTCTTTTTTCCTTTGCTTTAGATCTCTGGTTTGTCTACAGCTTCAGTATGTCTTCTGTGACCCAGGGCTTTTTGGTTGGCCTGTTTGCCGAGAGTGCAGCTGCTTCAGTCACCGCAGTGTTAAAGCTGTTAATCAGGGTGTCCGCTTCAGTGTCCTGGTTTGGAGAACAAGGAGTGGGCCAAATTTTCCTCCTACCATAGCTTTGAAATTTTCTTCTACGATTGGGTCCTTAGTCTGTCAAGATTAACTTTATTCTTAAGTTGCCCTGTTTCTTAATACTCTTGAGGTGGAGTTTAAATGTCATCATCACAAGCTCATGATCGCTTCCTATGTCTGCTCTAGCGCCAATTCAAGAACAACAGCTTATAGAAAACCAAAGGAAAAGGTGTCAAACAATAATGGTGTTGTGTAGGCCTATCATTTATGTCTGCAACATGGTTTCACTTCAACTGTGATTCTCCCTTTATGCCAAGACGTTACAAAAAAGGTACAGTGTGTTTATTTCAAGGTTAAAGAAAGAGCAATTCTGTACAACCATAATATAAATGTCAGACAGACAAAAAGTTCTAGTTGCTTGTGTTCCTACTCTAGTGACCCTGCGGAGGAGGTGGTGATGAGGCTTAGGGATGATGGGGATATGAAAGTTCAACTGTACTTAAAAAAAAACACTTTTTGCCTCAGTATGAAAGATTTTCCTTCTTTTGGAGGGTGATGATGAGAGACTGTGTCCATGGTGTTGGCCATCTTCCTGTCTGCCAGAACTTGTTGCAGATTTTTAGTAGAGCGTGACCATGGCTTCCCCTCCAGCTTGAACCAACTCAGCAGGAATGTTGTCAGCCCCTGCTGATTTCCCCTTTTTCAGCATCTGCTGCTGTTTCCACTTCTTCTTAAGGATAGGGTGGCTGTCTGTATCTGTGCTTGTGGGGACATTGAGGACTTCTGGATCTTCTGTGGTTTTGTAGTTGTACAGGTGGAGCAGTATTCTGTCCATCTGTTCAGAATATCCTGGTCATCAGTGAGGCACTTCCCATTTTTGTCTTGGATTATTGAGCTTTTCCCTATTTTCTGCCAGTGAAGTCTTTCACAGTTGATATGCTTTTTGCTGTTGTTTTTCTTGATGTTTTCTTCAATGTCCTGGCATTGTTCGCCAATCCATTTGTCCTTTGCTTCTGTCATTGACCTCCTTATTCTTTTGTTGACTGCCCTATATTGTTCTGCTCTTTCTTCTGTTCATTTTCTTTTTCTTCAACTTCTAAGTTTTGCAAAGTTTGGGATGTTAGGTGTGACCCAATGGGGTTTTTTTTTTTGTTGTTTTTTACTGGTCTATGTTTGCCAAGAAGTTCACTGGCTGTTTCAGTCCCCAACAAAGGAAATCTACAATAGTGCCAGAATACCCACAATCAACCTCATATAACACCCAACAAGGTCATGTTGAAGATTGTATTGGACAGACTGAAGCCACAAGCAGAGACCATCATTGCTGAGGAACAAGCAGGTTTCAGAACAGGGCTCAGCAGAACTGAACAGATATTCAGAATATACAGAATACTCTGTGAGCGGTACCTTCAACACCAACAACGTATTTATTGATTTTAAGAAGGCATTCGACAGGGTGTGGCATGCAGCTTTGTGGGCAACCATGAATTTGTACAGCATCAATGCAAACCTGATCAGAGTCATCAAAGATCTGTAAAACAAGGCCACCAGTGCAGTGTACTACAACAGCAACATTGGAGAGTGGTTTCGAACAACAGTGGGAGTAAGGCAGGGCTATCTACCCTCACCCACTCTTTTCAACATCTTCCTTGAGAGAATCATGGCTGATGCACTGGAACATCATGAAGGATCAGTCAGCATTGGTGGCAGAACGATCACAAACCTCTGCTTCGCAGATGACATTGACGGACTAGCAGGATCAGAACAGACAAAACTAATGACCAATAACGCCAAGGGCATCAGCACTGATATCAGGGTCAATGACCACCTAAAAAAAAAAGGGGGGGGGGGGGGGTCAATGACAAGAAGCTGGAAACAGTTCCATGCTTCAAGTACTTGGGAGCCGTTGTATCAGACAAGGGGCCCAAGCCAGAGTAGTATGCAGATTGCACAGACAAAAACAGCACTGTCAAAACTGAGCACCATCTGGAGAGACACAAACATCTCACACAACTCCAAGATCAGACTAATTGCTCCCTTGTCATATCTATATTCCTGTATTCCTGTGTTGAATCTGGACCCTGACAGCAGATTTGGAGAGAAGAGTATACAGGCGGTAGAGATGACAAGCTTCTGGAGACTCCTTGGCAGCTCTTACAAACACCATAAGCAACGAAGACGTGCATAACAGAATCCAGCAAACCATCGGGTCCTACGTAAAACCATGTAACAATCGTAAAGCGGACGGGATAGCCTAGTGGTCAGAACATTGCGCTCGCAATTCGACGACTCGAGTTCAAATCCCGTTTGAGGGGATTTTTCCCCTGGAGTTAATATCAGTAGCTGACTCCCTCGTCCCCACAAGTCCTTCGGATGAGACTTTAAACCGAGGCCCCGTGTGTGCGAACGCAGGCAGAACATCTTGCACACACGTTAAATCCTCTTCCGCTTTTCGTAAGAGTGGGCCTTTGTGTGCCTGTGGGAACAGATGACAGATAGGCTACACACACTTGCACTTCGTCCCCAAAAAGTTAATAATGGTCAAAGTACTGACCCCTGAACATTAATGGAAGAAGAACTTAAATGGTATGGACATGTCACGAGATCAAAGGACTTGCAAAAACAATACTGCAAGGCACTGTTCAAGGAGGAAGAAAAAGAGGCAGACCAAGGAAGAGATGGGAGGACAACATCACCATATGAACAGGCCTAGAACTCAAAATTTTTTCTTTGAGAATGGCAGAACAGAGTGAGGAATGAAGGGAACTGTTGTCAGTCTTCAGGGGTGCCAGTCGCCAGACTATGGGATAGATAGATAGATAGATAAGATGAGATAGATAGAAGATAGATAGGATAGGATAGATAGATAGATAGAGAGATAGATAGAGTAGGAGAGATAGAGAGATAGATAGATAGAGAGAAAATGGAAGAGTTGTAAGGTAATATCAGATTCTTGTGGTTATCATTGCAGACGTTATAGTGAGGAGATGGTGAACGAAATTTCAAAGTGTAATAACATTTTGGCTCAAGCCTTTCTATAGAGAGCCGCCGCTGTAGTCTTGTGGTTAGGGCGCTGGACTCGTAATCTAAAGGTTGCAGGTTCATCCCAGCTTTCGGCTATGGCGTTGTACCCTTGGAAAAGGCACTTTACGGCTATTTTCTCACCCCACCCAGGTGTAAAAGGGGTACCAACCTTGTGTTGGGGGTTAACCCTGCGATAGACTGGCGTCCTATCCAGGGGGGAGTCTATGACTCTCAGTCGCTTAACGCCACAGAAACGGGATAAGCACGGCCTGATGAGCCTTAGGCTCGGGACAGGCTTTAACTTAACTTATCTATAGACTGCAGCCTGGAGAGCTCGCAATCCAAGACTAAGGTTACACTTCTGTGTTACTCTAAGGTCATAGAGTGCGTGTTGGGGGGGGGAGGTTGATTTTCACCGATTTTTTAAAGTATGAAAAAATGCACCCTGTACTTGCTTTTGAGGACATCAGTAATACAAAGTAGTAGGAGAAAGTTGGAAATGATTATCAAAAAAAAAAAAAAACCGAAAAAAAGAGGATCCCTTGTACAGTGTTGACCCTTGCACATGCATAATGCGGTTAGGAAGCTAGCAGACAACAAAGGACTGAGAGGGTACAGTGTTTGCTAAAAAAACACAAACAAAACAAACAAAAAAAACCTATTAATTTGTGCAAAATCACATGAGTTTTGAGTTAGAGGCCAGTTTTTTGTTTGTTTGTTTTTTAAACAAAAAGTGGTTTTTATTTCTGTGGATTGTTTAGTAGTGTTGTATCGCAGAACGTCTTGCGCACACGTTAAATCCTGTACCGCTTTTCGAAAGAGTAGGCCATTGTGTGCCGGTGGGAACTAATGACACGATTCACAAAACTGCATACACACGGGGACTAAATATAAGTCAAGTCAAGTCAAAATGATCTTTATTGAGGGTAAAAGATTAAGTTTACACAACTTTTTTTCATCCTGCCCTCACAAAAAAAATCAAGAAAATTGACTTCTAACACAATCAAAGACAAATATCAACCTTTGTTGAAAACTAAAATAAATTAGGATTTTCATCCAAACAGAATCTTACAAGATAACAAACTCAAGACAGTAACATAAAATCAAGTCATACAGACAAAATAATAGAAATACAAAAATAGCATGGGTATGAATAACAACAAAACAGCCAAATGTGTCGAACATAAGGGTGGACTTATAATTTGTCCATCAGATGTTTCTTCAAAGGTTTCTTAAACATTTGTTTTTAAGGAACTGATTTTAGAAAGGAAGGCAATTTATTCCACAATGTTCTTCCTGAATAAGCAAGGCTTGATTTATAGAGAGTATTATGGGGCCTGGGCAGAAACAGTCTATGGGTAGGCCTGTTATTATTGACAGCAAATATTTTTTCCACTATTTTCTTTGGGGCTTTCCCGTTTAATATATTGTACATACATATATATTTGTTGAACTGCAGTCTGTCTTTGAGTGGAAGAATATCTAGTTCTTTGTAGTTGGTGGTGGTCAGTGTCTTAGGATTCAAACAGATAAGTTTCACAGCTCTTTTGTGCAGGCGGTTTATATGCTTTAGGTTTGTTTCACTTGCACTATCCCATAGGTAGAAACATAATTTATAAGAGATAGAATATGGGTGTGAAAGAATAGTTTTCGTGACTGTAGATTTAGGAAATTCTTGATTTTTCTAAGTTGATATAATCTTACTGAGATTCGTTTTCCTTGTGTGGCTATGTGATCTGACCAAGACAAATCATTGTCAATCACTGCACCTAGTACTTTGTGTGAGACTTACTTCTTCAATTTGTTGTCCATGGATATATATTGGCGCGAATGGAGAACGCAATTTCTGTCTTTTTTGCGAGTGGTTATAAATATACATTTCGTTTTATTAGAATTAAGAGACACATGATTGAGTTCTGTCCATTCGATAAGTTTATTGATATCTGCCTGCATGTCATTCACAAGCTGGTTTGGATCATCGTTGTTACAATGAATTGATGTATCATCAGCAAACATTTGACATGAACAATGCAGAAGTAGGTTGTTAATATAAATGTTGAGGTAGGCCCTAGCATCGATCCCTGTTGTATTCCATATTTCACGGGTAATAAGGTTGATCTCCTGGGACCGATTTCAACAAGCTGATGGCGATTAGTGAGAAATGAGTCTAAAAATGATAATGCTTGGTTGGAGATTTTATAGCATTTTAATTTTTTGATGAGGAGAGAATGGCTAATAACATCAAAGGCTTTAGCAAAGTCTAGAAAAAGAACTGTAATTTCATTATTATTGATATTCAAAAGACAATGCTCAATTAGTTGTATTAAGGCTGTATGGTAAGAGTGGTTTTCACGAAAGCCTGACTGGTTTTCATTAACTAGATCATATATTTTAAAATAAGAATGTAAGTGGAAATGTATATGTTTTTCTAATGGTTTAGATAGGACTGTAGGTCAGAAACAGCAACGACCTCTCAGAGCCTTTCCCAATCACAAACAGGGTGAAGCAGGGCTGCGTCCTTGCACCAACCCTCTTCACTATCTTCTTCAGCATGATGCTTCAGCGGGCCACAGAAGATCTTGATGACGAAGACGGAGTTTTCATAGGCTACCGCACAGATGGCAGCCTATTCAACCTGCGGCGTCTTCAGGCCCACACCCAAACCCTGGAGCAACAAATTCGAGAGCTACTTTTTGCTGATGATGCTGCCCTTGTAGCCCACACAGAAACCGCCCTGCAGCATGTAACATCCTGTTTTGCAGAGGCAGCCCAGCTCTTCGGACTCGAAGTCAGCCTGAAGAAGACAGAGGTTCTCTACCAGCCTGCACCTCAGGTAGTGTACCACCCACCTCACATTACAATTGGTGAGACAGAACTGAAGACAGTCCAGCAGTTTACCTACCTGGGATGCACAATCTCCTCTGACGCAAAGATTGATAAAGATGTAGACAATAGACTGGCAAAGGCAAACAGTGCTTTCGGCAGACTCTACCACCGTGTCTGGAAAAACAAACCTGAAGAAAGACACCAAGATCAGTGTCTACAGAGCCGTGGTACTGACCACCCTCCTGTACGGCTCTGAGTCATAGGTCACATACAGACACCACCTGCGAATTCGGAACGCTTCCACCAACGTGTCTCCGCTTCATCCTCGACATCCACTGGAGCGACTTCACCACAAATGCTGAGGTGCTGGAGCAAGCAGGGATCACCAGCATTGAGGCCATGTTGCTGAAAACGCAGCTACGCTGGGCAGGGCATGTCTCTAGAATGGAGGACCATCGCCTACCGAAGATGGTTCTCTACGGTGAACTTTCCACCGGACACCGCTACAGAGGCGCACCAAAGAAGAGATTTAAAGACTCTCTGAAGAAATCTCTGTCAGCCTGCCTCATAGACCATAACCAGTGGTCAGTCCTTGCTGCTGACCGGCAGGCCTGGCGACACACTGTGTATCAATCGGTCTCCTCCTTTGAGGACAATCGCAGAGCGGCCCTTGAGGAGAGGCGAATGAGGAGGAAAAACCGCGTCCCCCCTACATCAACCCCAGAATCGACTTTCCCCTGCAGCCGCTGCGGCCGGGTTTGTTTGTCACGCATTGGACTGAACAGCCACCAGCGAACCTGCACCAGACGTGGACAGTGCCCTTAATCTTCGTTCGCGAAGCCAAGCCATGATGATGATGGGAGATAGGACTGACAGTATGGATATTGGTCTATAGTTCGAGGGATTGGTAGGGTCTCCTGATTTCTGTAAGGGTATATTTCAATGGGAAATAATTTTTGTCAATACACAAGTTAAATATGTACGTTAGGGTATGGTTATAGCATATGCACTGACTTTTAATATTTTACAATCGATTTTGTCAAGGTCTTTTGATCCTGAATGTTTCAATTTGATAAGCTATTAAGCACTTCTGTTACTGTTATTGGGGGTATAATAAAATCAGATGAGATGCTCTTTGATGAACAGTATTGTTTTAATTCTTTCAGCTCGTTTGTTTTTGTTTTATCATTAGATATTATAGAGTCAGCAATGTTTGCAAAGTGAGAATTCAGGTTTTCTGCTGATATTTCTTTTATGACTTTTTGGGAGTTATGTCTTGATTTATTAGTTAAGGTATTAATGGCTTTCCAAATCGCTTTTGGATTCTGGGCTGAAGACAGCAAGTCTTGAAAGTATTTTGTTTTGGCTTTGCGTTTCATTGAATTGACTTTGTTCCTTTGCTCTTTATATTAATCTTTTTGCTTTGATTTTAACAAATAGTCTCTAAGGTTCATTTCGTTTTCGATTTCTTTTGTTAACCATGGAGGTTTCATGAAAAGTTTTATTCTTTTCTTAATAAATGGAGCATGTTTATCATAAGTAGCTATAAATGTCTTTATCCAATAGTCAATAGCATCATCTGGGTTTGTAAGCTGATAAACATAGTCTAAGTTTGAGTTAAGAATATCATTAATGAAGGTATCTTTATCAAAATGTCTAAAAGAGCGGTAGGATATCTCCTTGTGTCCTGATTTGGTTATCTTTATTCCTTTTTTCCGCCATGTAAAACAAATGGAAGAGTGATCGCTACAGCCTGTCTGCACTGAGCATGTTTCTGCTATGTTGGTCTTTGAGGTAGTGTAAATATGATCAATGAGGGTGCTAGCATTATTAGAAATGCGAGTTGGACGATCAATTATTTGCTCCAAACCATATATGGCATAATTAATATTCCACTTTGTTCCAGGGACTGTCAGATCTATGTTGAAATCTCCCGTAAGAAAGATTTCTTTGGACTCTAGAATTGCGGCATCCATCATTGAGTTGAATTTATCATACCAGTCAATTGTTTCAGCTGGGTTCCTGTAGATGAAGCCAAGTATAATCGATTTACAGCCTCTAAACGTGATTTCTACCCATATAGATTCTACATGAAACTGTTCAAGATGTGTTAGTCTTATAAAAAAAAAAAAATATATATATATAAAATATATAAAAGCACATGAGTGCTTATTCCATTATCCTCGATATAAAAGAATAAATAAATAAATGAATGAATAAAGACAGAAACAAAGAAAGAAAGAAAGAAATAATGTATGACAATGAGAGAAACACACAGTAAAGTGCGTTTTTCTATAGGCGGTGTGTAGCCTAAGCCTAGGTCCGCTGGAAGTCACTCTCGCGAGAAAAGATAGGATTAGTCTTCATTTCCCGGGTAAGACTAGGCCTATCGAAAGAGAAACTGCATTGGATTGTGAGTAGAACATAACGTTTACGTCCGTTATCATTGCAAATGCTATTTTGTTTATGGTAATTGTTAAATTAGATCGAAGGTGTTACGATTAAGTTTAACCAAGTGAAATTTCAACATGCGAACATAGGCGACACTCTCATTGTAAGAAACAAACATTGTTTGAATGCCCTGGAAAGTTCGTTGGTTCCGTGTTCCTTGTCACCACTCTGAGACCGTATTTGATTTAACTCTCTTACAACTCGAACAGGGCTTTTTCAAGGTATGTGTGATTTTTCAGACCACTTATGAGTTTGAGAACTCAGGTTTTTGGCTCTGCAATATGTATACTACGGAAAGTTTTTTGGTACTGGTCGTTTATAGTTTGCTGTAAGTGTAAGACTGGGTCGTTTTTATAGTTTGCTGTAAGACCGGGATGTTTTAATGTCATGTACATGATGTAGGGCTTAGTCAAGGTCCTAGGTCACCAGTGTCGATTTGCTGATTATATTCTGATGTCTGAAGTTTTCTAGGGCTGAACGCCCTCCTGGGTCAACCCATGCGGGACATTTACTGGTTCTAAATATTCTCAAGATACATGTATACATGTGGTAAGGAATAATCATTAGTCACTTAGTGACAACTGCATGGTTAATGGCTTATTGGATTAATTTTGTATTCCAGTGTAAACTTTGCGAGATTCGAACTAGGTCTATCAATAGAAAAGCAATGTTGTTGGTAATCTTATATGGACAGGTTTTGGAATGATGTATATGTATGTATGATATATATATCTCCCTTCTTACTCTTCTCGACTTATCTGCTGCCTTCGACACTATAGACCATTCAATTCTCCTCTCCCGTCTCCAGAACATGTTTGGCGTTAAAGGCACAGCCCTCACTTGGTTCACTTCATACCTCGCAGACCGAGTCCATACAGTTGCAGTAAACAAGATTCAATCAGCACCTGCCAAACTGGAATGTGGCGTCCCTCAGGGATCAGTTCTGGGCCCTCTTCTTTTACCCTCTATACTGCTCCACTGTCACATATAATAGACCGCCATCATATCAATTATCACTTTTATGCTGATGACTCGCAGATTCAAAGCAGTGACACACCTGAAAATCTTCCTTCTCTCTTGACAAATATGACCAGCTGCCTTCAAGACATCCAACACTGGATGATACAAAACAAATTACAACTAAATGCAGATAAAACCGAAGCCATGCTTGTAGGCACCAAACACAAACTCTCCTCCATTCCAGTAACTTCAATAGAATTCGGCAATACGTCAGTTCCGCTATCCACTTCTGTGAAGTATCTAGGAGTCGTTGTCGATAACACTCTCTCCATGCAAAAATTCATTACCCAAACCTGTCAGTCATGCTACTATCAACTACGGCGTATTAGCGCAATTCGAAAGTACCTGTCCACTGATGCAACTTCCAAACTTGTCACTTCTCTTATTCTCTCACGTCTGGACTATTGCAATTCTCTTTTGACTGGTCTGCCAGCATCATCCATCCACTCCCTTCAACGCATACAAAACTCCGCAGCTCGTCTGGTCCTCAGAAAGAAAAAATCTGAGCACATTACCCCTCTCTTGCAATCTCTTCATTGGCTGCCCGTACCACAGAGAGTAAACTACAAGATCAATACCCTCTGTTACAAATGTCTCCACAATACTGCACCCTCCTACCTCTGTGAATGTCTTCACTTGTACACACCTTCTCGCTCCCTCCGCTCGTTGGCAGATACTTTGTCCCTAAGAACACCCAGATTCAACCTGTCTACCGTTGGCCGCCGCTCTTTCTCTGTTTCCGGTCCATCGATGTGGAACGACCTTCCTCTCTCCCTCCGGCAAAAGCCTACTTATGACACTTTTAAATCCAACCTCAAGACACACTTATTTCAAACCTAAGTTTTTCTCCTTCCGCTTCCATCTCTTACCTGTCCCTGCCTTCAACATCCACCTGCCAAAGTGCATAATGTTTGTGGGTGTGTGTGCGTGCGCGCGTGTGTGCTGCGTGCGTGCGTGCGTGCGTGCGTGCGTGCGTGTGTGTACATTCGAATTTGTCAAAACTGTAAATAGTTGCTGATTGTGCGTCATGTAGGTTGAATGCAAGCGCTTTGATTTGTTTTTGCAAGATATAGCGCTATACAAATTCCATGTATTATTATTATTATATATATATACATACATGTATGATGATGTACTGATCACCTGAAGACAGTTACCATGTGGCTACTTAAATTCAAGGTCAGATATGTAGGGTGTTAGTTGAGTAATGTATTTATAGTGGTTTGTTTTATCAACCAAAGGACCACTGATGTGTAGGCCTAAATCGAATATACTACAGGATCTTTAACCACATGACAGCCCTTGCCCTGAAATTTTCCAGGATTTAATGTGCATTCTAGGGTAACTAGTGGCAATTTCATCTCCCAAGCAATTTCGACCACGGGCCTGGGTAGCAACCTTCAAACTCGAACCATTCCTTTTCTTCCAAGAAATAGATATATTTCCAGCCGATATGATCCAAAGAAGAAGAATTAATAATGAAACCAATGTGGGTTTGGCAGTGTATCACTATTTGCTGTATATGTGTTCCATAAAGTGAATGAAGTCATGATCAGTGTCACAGCGTCTTACAGACAGCCATCTTGACCTGAAAGCCAATCTTCTGAAGAATCTATCTTTGCTTTAGAGTTTTGATCAGGGCTTCTTTTTTGTGGAGTAAAAGCTGGTAATGGAAAAAAAAAGTCATTGATCTGTGTCAGTATTGCAATGTTTATTCTTAATTATTAATGACAAGGGATTTATGAAAAATTGACAATTGTTTGGTGGTCTTTTAGGAAAAAATAAACCCCGTGCAAATTCGATTCGGCACTCGTAGTCATAGATAACTTAGACAAGACAGAAATAATCTACTGTTATTCTGTTTATTAAAGTAATAGTAACAGTACTAACAGTATAAATGAATGTCTGGGTTTGTATGAGAGTGTGTTTGAGTGTTGCTCTAAAATGTGTGTGTACTTGAACAGTTATACTACAGCTATAGATGCAAAATGCTTTCTGTTTATGTTTTCTCTCTTCATGTACTCTTTTGTCGCTTTCTTTTGTCTCGTTTAGACCAATAAAACAAACCACCCAAACTAACTAGAATTATATAAAATTAAAACCCACCAGTTTTCAGGTGAGTTTGTCCGTATTTTGCTTTGGTCAAAATTGTCTTTACATTTTTTTGGGTCGAAATTGCACGGGGCTTGGACGTTGTCACGGGAACACATAGACTAGGTTTAGGTCAGTATCTAATGAATATTCATGAGCTTGTACCACCGGGCACAGTGAAAGTGCTCAGTGATTGGTCAGTCTATCAGAGCTCTGAAAACTAGGCTGGCTGGCTGGCTGTGTGTTAGTAGATTAGGTGTGGAGTCCGAGTGGAGCACTGTAGAAATTGGTCAGAATTGGCCCAGGTTACCATATATCAGTATATATGCCAACAACCGGGAAAATTTCCAGGGTGACGAATTGACATTAACAAATCAGTTTCCATGACGACAGTTAAAGGGAAATATATGAAAATTAGCACGCTCATTTGCATCATCAACGTGGCTAAAACAATCGTGCTTTAGCTCAAAGTTTATTTTGTGTTATTTTGCATGACTGCTTGGACTGTTCTCGTTGTAAATGGCTGACTCTTTTTGTTGATCACATCGATGACTTAACACAGCTGAAGAAATGGCAAATGAGATTTTAGATGATCTTGACAGCAATGAAAATAATTTTAAATGATTCAGGAGATAGTGAAGATGAAAAAAAAATGACTGAGATTTTGCCTGGACTTACCTGTGACATTATTCAGATTGGGGTGGGGGGTGAATAATATACTTTAAAAATGTCTAAAAAGAAAAGATGTCTTAACTAACGTCTTGGATCCACCCATCATTTTTTATCACTGCTCATAATTTCTGTTGTAAGCAATTCCACTGACCTGTTACGCTTTTCAAAAGCAAGCCAGCAGGCCCATTGTGTGTCAGGGGAACAGTTGACAAATTTACAAAACTATACACATGGGGCCTGGATGTAAAAAAAAGCTAATGTCTGCTTTCACTATCCTCAATATCGAAATAAAAAAAAAAGAATAAAATAAAAAATCAAATGAAAAAGACACCCAGAAATCTCTTCTGAATGACTGTGATACTCTCCTCTGAAGTCGGAGTATGGCTGCCTATATGGCGAGGTACTTGAAAATAGTCATACACACAAACTTCTCATTCAGTGTGTGCAATTTCAATCTCACAGTGATTCCCAGGTGGGATTAGTGAGTCAGAGAACACATTCCGGGTGACCCCCAGGGTGTTAAGCTGGGGAACAACAACAACAAACTGTGATACTGATACACAATGTCAGTAACGCCGACTAACAGTCTCAGATTTGTCTGCAGGTCTTAAAGGAGGTATAATAACCAAAGTTGTACCATATTACCCAACGGACGAGGAACTAGATGACCGAAATACCACAATGGCGAAGGCGAGAGCGCTCTGCTCAAGGAAACGAAACGATGATTCGCTCTGTGGTTATGAGCGTGAAGGAGGGGGTGGCAGCGTCACAGCTTGAAGGTACAGTGTACATTTGTAGCTCTAGATCTATGTCTTCTACAAGTGAAGGTACAGTGGACATTTGTACGCTCTACATTTTTTTTTTTTTTTTTTTTTGAATAAATTTTCAGACTTTCCTTCATCAGCTACGATGTGATATGAATCGCATACAGCCTTGGGAGTACTGAATAGGGAATCTTTGTTTTCCTACTCCTAATAGTAGTATGGACATAACAACTTGAGCATGCATTATCTCTCTCTTCTCCTCTTCTCTCTCTCTCTCATTCTCTTCTCTTCTCTCTCTATCTTCTTTCTCATCTTTCTCTCTCTCTCTCTCTCTTCTTTTTTCTACTTCTCTCTCATCTCTATCTACCTATTTCTTTCTATCTTCTCTCCTCGTCTTCTCTTGTCTTCTCCTCTCTCTCATCTTCTTCTCACTTGCTCTCTCTATCTCTTCTCTCAGCTCTCTTCATCTCTCTCTAATCTTTCTCTCTCTCTCTGGTCTTGTTTGTGCTTTCTTCTTTCCTTGCTTCCTTCCTCTTCTCTGGTATTACTTTTCCTCCAGTTCTCCAGTTACCTTCATCTTTATCATCTGTTGCAATCCAAGGAGGTTGTCATCTGTTGGTCTGCTTCAATTCAGGGTCAGTCTGTCCCATGTAAGGTAGTGTACCTGTAGCTCTAGATCTATGTCTTCTGTTTAAGAAGTGGCAGGGTGGTTAAGGCGTTTGGCTGCCAACAAGTAAATCATGAGGTTCTGGGTCGCTTCCCAGCCTTGCTCTTTCTTCCCATTTTGATGAAAAAATCGAACTGAATGTCAAAGTCCATTCGGATGAGACTATTAACTGAGGGCCTGTGTGCAAATGCATGCAGAACATCTTGCGCACATGTTAAAAACCTGATCTGCCTTTTGGAAGAGCAGGCCATTGTGTGCGGGTAGGGGCGGATGACAACAAAATAAAAAACCAGCATGCACACAGGTGTTGTGTTTAGACACCATCCCTGACGAGAAATCGGGGAGTTGGAATCCCCAGAGTGTTTCAGGGCTGTATATGGCAATGTTCTGGTGGCTCCTGCAATGGCACTGGAACTATTTGTATCGATCATTGCCTTTCCAATGGACCATTCCAGTGATATGGGGAGGGGGGGGGGGTGGTTTGCTGCATGGTAACGGCTTGCCTATCCATACTTATCTACCCAGGCTCTGCACTCTAGAGCCTGGAGCACAACTCCATAGTCTTCAAGACTGACGGATGCCTACCATGTCTTAGTTACAGGATACAAGATGTGGTATAGTCTAGTGGTCAGAACATTGCGCTCGCAATTTGACGACCCGGGTTCGATTCCCGTTCGAGGAGATTTTTCTCCTCAAGTTAACATCAGTGCTTTCTCCTCCCCAAAAGTCCTTCGGATGAGACTGTAAACCAGGCCCCATGTGTGAACGCACGCAGAACATCTTGCGCACATGTTAAATCCTGTTCCGCTATTTGTAAGAGTAGGCCATTGTGTGCCAGTGGGAACACATGACATTTACAAAACTGCATGCACACAGGGACTGGATGTAAAAAAGCACATGAGTGCTTATTCCATTATCCTTGTATTAAAAGAATAACTAGATAAATAAATAAATAAATAAATAGATAAATAAATAATGTGATTAATTAAAGGAGGTAGCCTATGACAGGCAGAAGGTGATGTTCAGCTTTTTTCTTTGATTAGTCAATCTATGTTTAACTCGGTGCTCACTTTTTGCAAAAAGTTATGTTCAACTTTTTCTTTGTTTAATTGTTTGTTTGTCTGTCGATGATGACCTCCAAAACAGCAGAAGAGGCTGCTGCTGTATCAGAAACTAGGCACAAATTTGATTATAGTGGAGATGCCTTGCCCACAGTACATCCCCACTCTCTCGGCAAGTGGGCATAAGAACAGTCAGCGTTGGAGATGTTCTCCAAAGGCCAACTAGCCCCCTGGGTTGCAGCAAATAACGGACTGTGCAAGTCAAGCCTCCTAGTCAGAGAGTCGTAGTTGATCCCTAAAGACTAAGCTGTGAAGTGGAATTCCAATGTGTGGGAAAGAAAGCCACTGATCATACAGCCTCTCACTTTTGCTGTTACCCCCAGCGTCAATGGGTTAATCAAGAACTGTGATAAAGCCCAGGTGCCGAAGGCATATTTATATATGTATTAAAAAAAAAAAAAATTATATATATATATAAAAATATATATATATATATATAGATATAGATATATAGGCATATATTAGGAAGGCATATTTATTTATGCATTTTGTTAAAACTGTAAATTGTTGTTGATTGCTTGTGTGTTGTGTAGGTTGAATGCAAGCGCTTTCGATTTGTTTTTACAAGATTTAGCGCGATACAAATTCCATGTATTATTATTTATTATTATTAATCCATGTTTAACTGGGTGTTCCCTTTTCAGGGGACTACATGGAGTTTTCAGGCAAAAGGATCCCCTACAGAGAGCTGGGATTCTCGTCTCTGAGCAGTTTCATCCGCTCCATTCCAGACGTCATTTACACCAGACAGTGAGTGTTTGTAGCCCCGAAGTGGAAACGTGGCTGCCTAAATGATGGTGGGGGATGGGGGGGAGATGGTTGCATGCATATGTAAAAAAAATCCCACCATTGGTAAAACCTTGGAGCTCTAACCGAGGAGTGAAAACACACACACACATATACAAAGAAGAACGGGATAGCCTAGTGGTCGAAACATTGCGCTGGCAATTTGACGACCCGGGTTCGATTCCCGTTCGAGGAGATTTTTCTCCTGGGGTTAACATCGGTGCTGAATCCACTGTCCCCCAATGTCCTTCGGATGAGACTATAAACCGATGCCCCATGTGCAAACGCACGCAGAATATCTTGTGCACACATTAAATCCTGTTCCACTTTTCGTAAGAGTAGGCCATTTTGTGCTGGCGGGAACAGATAAGATTTACAAAACTACACACACATGGGGACTGGATGTAAAAAAAAGCACACGAGTGCTTATTCCATTAACCTTGATATAAGAGAATAATATAAAAGGATAAAAAAATAAAAGAAATAAATAGCCATACTCCGATTTAGGAAATTCTCCCTTTTGAAGGGCAGTATATTTATAATAAATTCATACAGACTTGCAGAAAATGAAGCAGTAAGAAATGATTAAAAAAAAAAAAAGTGTGAGAATAAAACGTGATCAGAATATTGCAGTAAGAAATGATTAAAAAAAAAAAAGTATGTCAGAATAAAACGTGATCAGAATATTGCAGTAAGAAATGATTCAAAGAAAAAAAGTGTGTCAGAATAAAACGTGATCAGAATATTGCAGTAAGAAATGATAAAAAGAGTGTGTCAGAACAAAACGTGATCAGAATATTGCAGTAAGAAATGATTAAATAAAAAAAAAGTGTGTCCGAATAAAACGTGATCAGAATATTGCAGTAAGAAATGATTTTTTTTTAAAAAGTGTGTCAGAATAAAACGTGACCAGAATATTGCAGTAAGAAATGATTAAATAAAAAAGAAAATGTGTCAGAATAAAACATGATCAGAATATTGCAGTAAGAAAGATTTGGAAAAAAAAAGTGTGTCAGAATAAAACGTGATCAGAATATTGTAGTAAGAAATGATTTTTAAAAAAAGTGTGTCAGAATGAAACGTGATCAGAATATTGCAGTAAGAAATGATTACAAAAAAAATAAAAAGTGTGTCACAATAAAAAGTGATGAGAATATTGCAGATTATCATGATATCACGATGATGCCGCCGCTGTAGTCTAGTGGTTAGGGCGTTGGATTCGTAATCTAAAGGATGCGGGTTCGATCCCAGCTTTCGGCTATGGCGTTGTACCCTTGGAAAAGGCACTTTACGGCTATTTTCTCACCCCACCCAGGTGTAAAAGGGGTACCAACCTTGTGTTGGGGGTTAACCCTGCGATAGACTGGCGTCCTATCCAGGGGGGAGTCTATGACTCTGAGTTGCTTAACGCCACAGAAACCGGGATAAACACCGGCCTGATGAGCCTTAGGCTCGGGACAGACTTTAACTTTTTTTTAACTAATGGTAATATCACAATGATATGATGATTTATTATTTTTCAGATCTCAAGGCATGGAAGTGTACTTTGCAGTGGCAGACGAACTGACCAAAGACCTGCAGAGTTTGATCCAGCGACAGAAAACCAACCCCAAGAAGAGCAAGGCTCTCAGAAAGGTGAGTCAGTGAGCGAGTGAGTGAGTGGATGGGTGGGTGGGTGAGTGGGGGTAGGTGGGTGAGTGGGTGGGTGGGTGAGAGTGAGAGTGAGTGAGAGAGTGGGTGTGTGGGTGAGTGGGTGGTGGGTGAGTGAGTGAGAGAGTGAGTGAGAGAGAGTGGGTGGGTGTGTGGGTGAGTGGGTGGATGGGTGAGTGAGCGAGTGAGCGTGTGAGTGAGTGAATGAGTGGCAGATCAGTTAACTCTTTCATTCCCCAATTTACACTTGCTATTGCTTCCCTTTATTCCCATGTTCCTCTTGTCTGTTTCTTCCCTTCATTCCCGGATTTACAGACCAAAACACTTAGCATAATGGGGTACTTACTTTACAGACTTACAGCAGTAGCCCATATTATATGAACCAAAGAATGTCATATATCATTGTGTAGGAAATTGATGTGAGATGGTGTTGGTGACCATGTTGACACTTCACAGTAACATGACAGGTGACACAGGTGTAAAACAGGTAAGTTGACAGTAAAAAAACAGGTATGCCATCATGCACTCCATGCAGATCAGTGTTTTTCTAGCCAGTTGTATGTTTCGTGCTTGTACTCACCAACTGATGCCTCATGTACATCCCCTTGCATTGTTTATGTGAATACTCCATAAGAACTGTCTCCATTGTCACCATGATTGTCCCCAACACATCAACAGTTTATTCTCTTTTTTGTAGACTGTGTATGACTACCACACACCAATAAAGAGAGCAAACCCCACACTATTTTTCACACTTTTTATATACAGATAGTATTTACATGTTCTCTCATTACATATGTTTCAACCTCTGTCCAAGAATCACATGATATGTCACACATAGGTGACACATGTATAATACACCTTGATCAGAATGTGAATTCTCTCCACCTTCCATTTTCACAGCCAAGAAATAAGCCACATCTTCACACACACTCTTACACTCATTCTAAAACCAACTAATTTCTCAAGGGACTACTTTCTCACAAGTTGGGGGGGGGGGGGGGTAGAGAGGGGGGGGTGAGAGCTGGAAGACCAATGCTGGAACTGCATTCCATTCACAGCTACTACTACATAGACTGGGTAGTGGCTGAAGGGGCAAGATACTGACAGGTCAAGATTAATGAGGGGGGGGGGGGGAGGGGAGGAGGAAGGGAGGCTGCCCAGCCTGGAACTTCTTACATAAACAAAGACCCGTTAGTGGCTGACAACTGATAAGCAACTAACGGGAAGAACAGAGCGCTCCCTGCTGAGCCCGGTTTACCGGGCTGTGGGAAGGAAGGGTGTTTGTTAGTGGAGACCGGTACCGGTATACCAGGCGCTGGGAAGGAAAGGAAGAAAAGTCTGCAGACTGGTAAACCGGGCTGTGGGAATGAAAGAATTAAGGGGGAGATTTACAATTTTGACGAAAAATCTCCACCAAAAAAAGTTTTGGGATGATTGTAAATTTTGCAGGAATACTGCCTCTACAAACACTTGTAGGGCAGATTTTGCTTCAAACTTGCCTAAAAATATAGTTTATTATACTTTTTTTAAAAGTAAGTGGCCTTAAAAAAATTGTTATCGGTTCACGAAATTAGTTGTTTTTTGCCCCCAGTTTCGATTGCTTTGCTTTTAATAACTGTGGAGTGTGGCTGCATGGTTGAAAGGTCAAGGAACGATCTTTCTGGTGAACCGATTGACAAATAAACTGTGAGGTTCTGGGTTCCATTCCCAGCCTTGCCCTTTCTCCCCAGTTTGGTGTAATTATCACCTGAATGTCAAAAGTCTTTTGCTTAGGCGTCGCTTATAAACTTAGGCACCACGTGTGAATGCATGCAGAACATTTTTGCATGGACGTTACAAAGCCGTTCCACCTTTTGGAAGAGTAGGCCATTTCGTGGTGGTAGGAACGGATGACAGTTTTAAAAAAAAAAAAGAGGAAAAAAAAAGCATGCTCACAGGTGTTGTGTTTTATACACTATCTCTGAATTTAGAATGTGGCTACCTGAATGATTTTTTTGGGGGGGGGGGGGGGGGGACGGTTACCTATGCAAAAATTTCACCATTTGTGGACCTCAGAGCTCTAGCTGAGGAATGCGGGGGGGGGGGGGGGGGGGGGGGGGGGGGGAGAAAGAAACAGTGAGCAAGACTGTATTGCATTGTATTTTTTCTGGGTTTTTTTTTTGGGGGGGGGGGGGGGGGAACACAATTTTGCCCAGGGACAATGGTCCTGTTGTCAGGGGTTCTTTTACATGCACTGAATATTTGTATTGTATTGCATTGTTTTGCATTGTATTGTATTGTATTGTACTGTACTTTTAGTGATGGTAGATTTTTCAGCATGAAATTGAGGCGTTTTCTCTGGGGAGAGCATGTCGCCACAAGAGTCGGTAGCACCCATTTTGGGTTTTTTTTTTTTTTTTTGACACAATTTGCTCAGGGACAATAATCCTGTTGTCATGGGTTCTTTTACATGCACTGAATATTTGTTGCATACAGGACATTGGTTTATCATCTCATCTGAAAGACTAGCACTCAGACCACTATTTCAAGGGTTTGAGATGAGGAAAAGATCCTTTTTCTTTTTTATTATGCTCTTTTTTTTTTTTTTTTTTTTTTTTTGTGTGTTGTTGGTAATGTGGGGGTGGGATAGCTCAGTGGTCAGAGCGCTCGCTTTCCCTCAGACAAGTTGAGCAGCGTCAAGTGCAGTTACCAGTTGGATGGGTGACCATTTGTGCATCTTGGTTTTAGTTTGGTCCCCCAGTTCACCCAGCTGTCAATGGGTACCTGTCCTCTTTAGGGTCAGGGAAGGTAAAGCAGTGAGGGAGAGGAGATGGGCGCCACCCTCAATTTGCTGGCCCCTAGAGAAGCTGATGTCTCTGATGCCTCGCTCCCCTACGACTGCCAAGGTTATGGGACACCTTTACCTTTAACCTTTACAATCCTGGGTTGATAAATTCAGTGGAAGAGCAAACATCCTCAACATGGTCTTGGCTTTGGAAGGTGAAATAGTGGCGGCTTTTTCTCATTTGATGTGATTTAAAAAATTTTTTTGTTCTTGTTCTTGAGGTCAACGGTGTTTGTCATGTGCAGGGTCCCCCACACGCTTCCCCAGGGCACACTCGCAGATTAGCAAGTCCCCACAGATGCAGGGGGGTGGAGGGGGGGGTTATAGAGGCAGACCCCCCCTCGTCACGACCCCTCCAAAAGTTTTGGCCGCAGGAAGCCGCTCATAGGGGGCGCCCCTCCTCGCGTCAGGACGCCCATTCTGGCGACCTCTGAACCCTTCAGCTCCGACAAACTCGCGCCCCTGAGGGTGAGTGGGGATGTACACGTGTGTGTGTGTGTGTGGGGGGGGGGGGTGTGTTTGTGTGTGTGTGTGTGTGTGTGAGAGAGAGAGAGAGAGAGAGAGAGAGAGGAGAGAGAGAGAGGAGAGAGAGAGAGAGAGGTGTCATTGCATCGAAAAAACGGCCAAACCCCACATCCTGACCTCCAAGTGTGATGCAGAATTCCTCTTTTTTGTTTGTTTTTTGTTGCCTCATTTTTTGTGACATTCCTGTTCTTCTGTTCCGTTGCTGCTCGTTTCAATCTCCCGCCACAGCCACACCCTGATTTGTCAGGTTGCATCTTTGGGGTCAGAAGTCCACAGGGAGCCCATCAGTATCAGACTACCATTGGGTCACCAGCCAGAGGGGCCCTGCGATGCTGCTGGGTCACTTTGGCGGTGTTCAGTGGTGCCTGTTCTGAGCTAACATACGCAGGACACCACGTACTAAGCCCCTTACTATCGACAGTATTACTCAGTCGCGGAGCCAGACTGAGTGAGTCACCCACCTGAGGTGGCGACCACCACACTGTCCCTCCAACTACTGTCTCCCCGCGAACCCCCAACCCCAAAGGTTTTGACACAAACTCACCACAGGCACAGAAGTGTATGGGGAAACTGAATCTGAGGTCACCATGAGTCCAGAGCAACGGGGGCCACCGAATCAGAGGCAATTTTTATTATTGCATGATGATCAGTGATGATGAGGATGATGTAATGATGCTGCTGTGGAGGTGCATTCCGCTTTGAAACTACTTGACAGGGTTGTACTCTACGCTTACTGTCATAATATATCCCGGCGTCAACCGGGCTCGAGAGATACAGACACCTGCAGTGCTGGTAAGGTAATTTGAGCAATACTCTCAAATTCGCATCCGTAAAGTGGATGAAGCTCGACTGTGTGGTCCCAGTCTCCCCACTGAGCCCACAGCACACTCACTCTGGGCAAGAGCTGGCTGGAGACAGAAAAATCCCTATGACTTAATGGGATTCGAACCCGTGACCTTCCAGTCCGGAATTCGAGGCACCAACCACTGCGCCATGGCGGTTGGTTGGACTAAGAGGGTTTTAATCTGTATATAGTCGCACAGTTGTAATACGAGTTTTAAATGTGACGAGATGACGTATGGCCTGTGTGGTCGGCGGGGCTATAAACAACATGATTGGATTGGACCTTGACCTTTGATATTGGCACTAAACGGTGTGTGTGTGTGGTGGTTGTCTGTCTGTCTGTCTGTCTGTCTGTCTCGCTGTGAAGGTGACTTTCCAGAACACGCAGGAGGAGGAGGGGGGGGAGAGGGGGCGGGTGATAGAGCAGCGCGGCAACGGCAATGGCGGTCGCCAGATGGCACAGCGCGCACTGCAGGCCTTGGTGGGGCAGCGACACCAGGATAAGAGAGTGAGTGAGGGTGGGTGGGTGGGGGGGGTGGGTGGGGGGAGGGTGTTGGGTGTTGGGGTTGGGGGGTGTTGGGTGGGGGTGTGGGTGGGGTGGGGGGTGTTGGGTGTGTGTGTGTGGGGGGGAGGGGGGGTGTTGGGAGTGTGTGTGTGGGGGTGGGAGGGGGGGTGTTGGGAGTGTGTGTGTGTGGGGGGGTGGGGGTGTAGGGGGGGTGGGGTGTGTGGTGTGTGTGGGTGTTGTGTGTTGGTGTGGTGTGTATGTTGGGGTGGGGTGGAGGGTGTGTTGTGTGTGTGTGTGTGTGTGTGTGTGTGTGTGTGTGTGTGTGTGTTGTGTGTGTGTGTGTGTGTGTGTGAGTGTGTGTTGTTTGGGGGTGGGTGGGGGGTGGATGTGACATGTGTGTGTGTAAGTGTAGCAGTGGTAGCTTGGTGGGTGCATGTATTGTATTGTAGTGTATTGTATACTACTTTTAGTCAGCAAGATAAGAGAGTGAAGGTGGTAATGTATACTGTACTGAAAGAGAGCATATGTAATTAGAGTGTGGTTAAGATTGTTAATGTATACTGTACTGAAAGAGAGTGTATGTAATTTTGAGTGTGCTTAGATTGTTAATGTATACTGTACTGAAAGAGAGCATATGTAATTAGAGTGTGGTTAAGATTGTTAATGTATACTGTACTGAAAGAGAGTGTATGTAATTTGAGTGTGCTTCAGATTGTTAATGTATACTGTACTGAAAGAGAGTGTATGTAATTAGAGCGTGGTTAAGATTGTTAATGTATACTGTACTGAAAGAGAGTGTATGTAATTAGAGTGTGGTTAAGATTGTTAATGTATACTGTACTGAAAGAGTGTATGTAATTAGAGTGTGGTTAAGATTGTTAATGTATACTGTACTGAAAGAGAGTGTATGTAATTAGAGCGTGGTTAAGATTGTTAATGTATACTGTACTGAAACAGAGCGTATGTAATTAGAGTGTGGGTCAGATTCTTTTTTTTTTTTTTTTTTTTTTTTTTTGATGCCTCGTCTTCTGTGACGCTCCCATACTGCTGTTCCCACGCCGCTCATTTCAGTCTCCCCGCCACAGCCATACCCAGATTCGTTGTGTCTCACCCCCAGGGTCGGGAGTCCACAGGGATCCCATCAATATTAGGCCGCCGCGGGGCTACCAGCCAGAGGGGCCCTGCACTTCGGCTGGGTCACTTTGGTGGTGTTCAGTGGTGCCTGTTCTGAGCTAACATACGCAGGACACCACCTACTAAGCCCCCTACTAACGACAGTATTAGCTCAGTCGCGGAGCCAGACTGAGTGAGCCACCCACCCAAGGTGGCGACCACCACAACGTCCCTCCAACAACCACCTCCCCGCGAACCTCCAACCCCAAAGGCTTTGACACAAATTCACCACAGGCACAGAAGCGTATGGGGAAACCGAATCTGAGGTCACCATGAGTCCAGAGCAACGGAGGCCCCCGAATCTGAGGCAATTTTTATTATTGCATGATGATCAATGATGATGAGGATGATGTAATGATGCTGCTGTGGAGGTGCATCCGCTTTGAGACTACTTGACAGGGTTGTTCTCTACGCTTACTGTTATAATATATCCCGGCGTCAACCAGGCCCGAGAGATACAGACACCTGCAGTGTTGGTCAGGTAATTTGAGCAACTCTCTCAAATTCGCATCCGTAAAGTGGATGAAGCTCGACTGTGTGGTCCCAGTCTTCCCACTGAGCCCACAGCACACTCACTCTGGGTAGGAGCCGGCCGTAGCCTGAAAAAATCCCTATGACTTAATGGGATTCGAACCCGCGACCTTCCAGTCCAGAATCCAAGGCGCTAACCACTGCGTCATGGCAGCTGGTGGGGGTCAGATTCTTAATGTATACTGTACTGAAACAGAGCGTATGTATTAGAGTGTGGTTCAGATTCTTACTGTAATACTGTACTGAAACAGAGCGTATGTACCCTAAACTGACATAGAGTGTGGTTCAGAATCTTAATGTATACTGTACTGAAACAGAGCCTATGTAATTAGAGTGTGGTTCAGATTCTTACTGAATACTGTACTGAAACAGAGCGTATGTAATTAGAGTGTGGTTCAGATTTTAATGTATACTGTACTGAAAGAGTATGTAATTAGAGTGGTTCATCTTACTGAATACTGTACTGAAACAGAGCTATGTAATTAGAGTGTGGTTCAGATTCTTACTGTATACTGTACTGAAAAGAGTTATGTAATTAGAGTGGTTCATTCTTACTGAATACTGTACTGAAACAGAGCATGTTAATGTTAATTAAGAATGTTGGTGGGTTTCAGATTCTTAATGTATGCTGTACTGAAACAGAGCATATGTACCCTAAACTGGCATAGAGCATATGTACCTGTAACTGAAACAGAGCATATGTACCCTAAACTGACATAGAGCGTATGTACCTGTAACTGAAACAGAGTGTATACATGTACCCTAAACTGACATAGAGCGTGGTGCAGATTGTTTCACTGTTACCACAGAGCACCAGGACAGTACGAGACGCCGCCCCGATTCCTGAAGAAATACAACAATGGAAACACCAACGGGGGAGCACACATGGCCAGTGGGGAAGCCAGCTATACCACAGGTGAAAGAGGGGGACTGTGTGTGTGTGTGTGGGGTGTGTGTGTGTGGGGGGGGGTGAGGGGTGTGTGTGGAGGGGGGGGGAGTGTGTGTGTGTGTGCGTGTGTGGGGTGTTTGTGGGGTGTGTGTGTGTGTGTTTATTTTATTTATTTATTTATTTATTTTTTTTATATCGAGGATAATGGATAGTGTGTGTGTGTGTTTATTTTATTATTTTTTTTATTTATAAATTTTTTTATATTGAGGATAATGGATAGTGTGTGTGTGTTGTGTGTATGTGTGTGTGGGGGGGGTTGGGGGTGAGGGGTGAGTGTGTGTGTGTGTGTGTGTATGTGTGGGGTGTGTGTGTGTGTGTGTGTGTGTGTGTGTGGTGTGTGGTGTGTGGGTGTGTGTGGTGTGTGCGTGTGTGTGCATGTGTAAGGGGGGGGGGGAGGGAGGTATGCATGTGTGTGTTTGTGTATGTGTGTGTTTTTTATTTTTTACCCAAACCTGTCAGTCATGCTACTATCAACTACAGCGTATTAGCGCAATTCGAAAGTACCTGTCCACTGATGCAATATCCAAACTTGTCACTTCTCTTATTCTCTCACATCTGGACTATTGCAATTCTCTTTTGGCTGGTCTGCCAGCATCATCCATCCACTCCCTTCAATGTATACAAAACTCTGCAGCTCGTCTGGTCCTCAGAAAGAAAAAATCTGAGCACATTACCCCTCTCTTGCAATCTCTCCATTGGCTGCCCGTATCACAGAGAGTAAACTACAAGATCAATACCCTCTGTTACAAATGTCTCCACAATACTGCACCCTCCTACCTCTGTGAATGTCTTCACTTGTACACACCTTCTCGCTCCCTCCGCTCGTCGGCAGATACTTTGTCCTTAAGAATACCTAGATTCAACCTATCTACCGTCGGCCACCGCTCTTTCTCCGTTTCTGGTCCATCGATCTGGAACGACCTTCCTCTCTCTCCCTCCGGCAAAAGCCTACTTATGACACTTTTAAATCCAACCTCAAGACACACTTATTTCAAACCTAAGTTTTTCTCCTTCTGCTTCCATCTCTTACCTGTCCCTGCCTTCAACATCCACCTGCCAAAGTGCTTAACGTTTGTAGGTGTGTGTGTGTGCACAGTGCTGCGTGCGTGCGCGCGTGTGTGCATATATTTGAATTTGTTTAAAACTGTAAATTGTTGTTGATTGTGTGTTGTGTAGGTCGAATGCAAGCGCTTTGATTTGTTTTTACAAGATATAGCGCTATACAAATTCCATGTATTATTATTATTTTATTATTATTTATTTATATTTATTTTATTCTTTTATATCGAGGATAATGGAATAAGCACTCGTGTGCTTTTTTACATCCAGTCCCTGTGTGTACGCAGTTTTTGTAAATCGTGTCATCTGTTCCCACCGGCACACGATGGCCTACTCTTACAAAAAGCGGAACAGGATTTAATGTGTGCGCAAGATGTTCTGTGTGTGTTCGCACACAGGGCATTGGTTTATAGTCTCTTCTGGACTTTGGGGGAGAGTGGAGTCAGCACTGATGTTAACTCCAGGAGAAAAATCCCCTCGACCGGGAATTGAACCCGTGTCGTCAAATTGCGAGCGCAATGTTCTGACCACTAAGCTGTCCGTGTGTGTTGTGTGCGCGCGCGTGTGTTTGTGTGTGGTGTGTGTGTCTGTGTGTCTATTCTTTTATCTTGAGGACAATGGAATAAGCGCTCATGTGCTTTTTTAATCCAGTCCCCGTGTGTATGCAGTTTTGTAAATGTGTGTGTGCAGACTACGGTGCTGAACCAGTGCAACAGGAATCTGAAGATTTAAGTTTTGTAAAGAGTTGGATGGCAAAGGTGAGATTACAGTATTACTTTGATGATGATGATGATGTTGATGTTGTTTGGTTTTTGTGTGTAAGGTGAGATGTTTGAAAATGTTGTTGTTGATGTTGTTTGGTTTTTGTGTGTAAGGTGAGATGTTTGAAAATGTTTGTTGTTGTTGTTGTTTGGTTTTTGTGTGTAAGGTGAGATGTTTGAAAATGTTGTTGTTGGTTGTTTGGTTTTTGTGTGTAAGGTGAGATGTTTGAAAATGTTGTTGTTGATGTTGTTTGGTTTTTGTGTGTAAGGTGAGAGATGTTTGTAAAATGTTGTTGTTGATTTGAATGTTGTTGTGTTGTTTGGTTTTTGTGTGTAAGGTGAGATGTTTGAAAATGTTGTTGTTGTTGTATTGTTTGGTTTTTGTGTGTAAGGTGAGATGTTTGAAAATGTTGTTGTTGATTTGTTTTTGGTTTTTGTGTGTAAGGTGAGATGTTTGAAAATGTTGTTGTTGATGTGTTTGGTTTTTGTGTGTAAGGTGAGATGTTTGAAAATGTTGTTGTTGATGATGTTTGGTTTTTGTGTGTAAGGTGAGATGTTTGAAAAGTGTTGTTGTTGTTGTTTGGTTTTTGTGTGTAAGGTGAGATGTTTGAAAATGTTGTTGTTGTGATGTTTGGTTTTTGTGTGTAAGGTGAGATGTTTGAAAAGGTGTTGTTGTTGATTGTTTGGTTTTTGTGTGTAAGGTGAGATGTTTGAAAATGTTGTTGTTGTTTGTTGTTTGGTTTTTGTGTGTAAGGTGAGATGTTTGAAAATGTTGATTGTGTTGTTTTTGTTGTTTTTGTGTGTAAGGTGAGATGTTTGAAAATGTTGTTGTTGTTGTTGTTGTTGTTTGGTTTTTGTGTGTAAGGTGAGATGTTTGAAAATGTTGATGTTGTTTGGTTTTTGTGTGTAAGGTGAGATGTTTGAAAATGTTGTTGTTGTTTGTTTTTTATGTGTAAGGTGAGATGTTTGAAAATGTTGTTGTTGATGTTGTTTGTTTTTTGTGTGTGTGTAAGGTGGTTTACTTTAAAAGTATTGTTGTTGTTGTTGTTGTTTGGTTTTTGTGTGTAAGGTGAGATGTGTTTGAAAGTATTGCTGTTGTTGTTGTTTGGTTTGTGTGTCACACAAAGGTGAGATCTGTGTGAAAATATTGTTGTTTTTTTGGTTTTTGTGTATCATGTCTAAGGTGAAATTACTTTAAAAGTGTTGTTTGGTTTTTAGTTTTTCAAAGGTGAAATCTCTTTGAAAGTATTTTTGTTGTTTTTGTTGTTTGGTGTGTGTGCGTGTTCGTGCGTGCGTGCATGTGTTAAAAAGCTGGGTAAGTTGTTCAGTTTTTGTTTTTTGAAAATCGAAAAACAAACATAGCAGCAACAAAAAATGGACATGGACAGCTGTGAATAAAAAAAACAAAAAAAACCCCCAACCAAACCTATTCACTGTTGTTGCATTTTACAAAAAAATTATTAAAAATTGTTTTTTATATTAATTTTTTTTCTTCAAATCACTGTTGCATGGTTTAAAAAAAAAAAAAATTGCTGTTTAAAAACTTTTTTTTTCACTGTTGCTTGGTTTTTAAAAATTAAAAAAAACAACTTTTTTTTGGTTAAAAATTTTTTTTTTTGTTCACTGTTGCATGTTAATGACCCACGGCAGATGCTGAAAGGCTACAAGACAGGCCTGTGGAGCACGCGTGTGCCTGTGTTGTATAAGGAAGAGTTTGGTCAGGAGCCTCCTGCCAATCTGATGGACGTCGTGAAGACCTGGACAGACATCGCCCATGTGGAACTGTGAGTCAGGGAGAGAGAGAGGAGAGAGAGAGACAGACAGACAGACAGACAGACAGACAGACAGACCAGACCAGACCAGACCAGACCAGACCAGACCAGACCAGACCAGACCAGACCAGACCAGACCAGAGAGGAGAGAGAGAGAGAGAGAGAGAGAGAGAGAGGAAGAGAGAGAGAGAGAGAGAGAGAGAGGTGGGTGGGGTTGGGGGCTGTAGACAATCTGATGGACATAGTGAAGACCTGGACAAACATAGCCCATGTGGAACTGTGAGTGAGGGAGGGAGAGAGACAGACAGACAGACAGGCAGAGAGAGAGAGAGAGAAAGTGTGTGTGTGTGTGGGGGGGGGGGCTCTAGACAATCTGATGGACGTCGTGAAGATCTGGACAGACATTGCCCGTGTTGAACTGGGAGTGAGGGGAGGGAGAGGGGAGGGAGGGAAGGAGAGGGAGGGAGGGAGAGGGAGGGAGGGAGTGAGACAGAGAAAGCTCAGAGGAATAGAAGGGAGGTGGGTTTTTTTTTTGTTTCTCGGTCAGCAGGTTTGCTGTGTTGTGTAGCTGCTGTAAGCTTTTCTTATGTTTCAAAGCAAGACAACCTTGTTATCGTTATAGTTGCTTTTATTGTCTGACCATGTAATATGCTGTGTATTGTATGTGCATGCATTTTTCCTTATTTTTTATTTTTTTGGTGCTAGTCAAAATTTTCTCGTTCATATGTAACCTATTTAAATTGATTTGATTGTACAGTGCGGTGAGCCCATGTTTTTGGGAATTCACACTATATAAGCCTCCATTTTATTATTATTATTATATTATTAAAGAGCAATACAGTTACAAAATTACTGAGCATATGGAAAAAATGAGAATTAAAAAAAAAAAAAAGAAATGGTGAAAAAAGCTAAGGGAAAGGAGAAAGAGTTGAGAAAAGTGTGCCATGAAGTAAAGATGTAGAAGTGTAAAAAAAAAAAAAAAAACACCACCCCCCCCCCCCCCCCCCCCCCCAGCTTTTCTCATGATTAAGATTTATTTGATTTGGTTATGGTTTATTCCTGGGGGGAGGAGGGGTGGGGGTGGCAGGAGAGCCCTAGTTGTTAGAGTGTTGAGCTTGTGAGCTGTGGCCCAGGTTTAAATAATAATAATAATAATACATGGAATTTATATAGCGCTATATCTTGTAAAAACAAATCAAAGCGCTTGCACTCGACCCTCACAACAAACAACCAATGACATATAAATAATTCTAGCAAGTACGAAAGCACACATGCGCGCGCGCGCGCACGCGCCACACACACACACACACACACACACACACACACACACACACACACACACACAACTTATAGAGGTTATACATTTTGACATGGTGAATGGAATTTCAATTGTTGAAGGCAGGGACAAATAGGAGATGAAAACAGAAGGCAAAAAATCTTAGGTTTGAAACAAGTGTGTCTTGAGGTTGGATTTAAAAGTGTCATATGTAGGTTTTTGCCGAAGGGAGAGAGGGAGGTCATTCCAGATTGATGGACCAGAAATAGAGAAAGAGCGGCGGCCAATGGTAGATAGGTTGAATCTCGGAATTTTTAAGGATAAGGTATCTACAGCCGAGCGGAGGGAGCGAGAAGGTGTGTACACGTGAAGACATTCACAGAGGTAGGAGGGTGCTGTTTTGTGGAGACATTTATAACAGAGAGTACTGATCTTGTAGTTAACTCTCTGTGGCACAGGCAGCCAGTGGAGAGATTGCAAGAGAGGAGTAATGTGTTCAGATTTTTTCTTTCTGAGGACCAGTCGAGCTGCAGAGTTTTGTATACGTTGGAGAGAGTGGATAGATGATGCTGGCAGACCAGCCAAAAGAGAATTGCAATAGTCCAGACGTGAAAGAATAAGAGAAGTGACTAGTTTGGATGTTGCGGACAGGTACTTTCGAATTGCACTAATGCGCCGTAGTTGATAGTAGCATGACTGACAGGTCTGGGTGATGAATTTTTGCATGGAGAGTGTGTTGTCAATAACGACTCCTAGATACTTTACAGCACTGGATAGAGGGACTGACGTATTGCTGAATTCTATTGAAGTTGTGATAAAAGACAGTTTGTGTTTGGTCCCTACAAGCATGGATTCGGTTTTATCTGCGTTTAATTGTAATTTGTTCTGTATCATCCAGTTTTGGATATCTTGAAGGCAGTAAGACATATTTGTCAAGAGAGAAGGCAGGTTTTCAGGTGTATCACTGCTTAGAATCTGAGAGTCGTCTGCATAAAAGTGATGGTTGATCTGATGACGGTTAATAACATGTGATAGGGGAGCAGTATAGAGAGTAAAGAGAACAGGGCCTAGAACAGATCCTTGAGGGACTCCGCATTCTAGTTTGGTTGGTGTGGAATGAATCTTGTTTACTGCCACAGTTTGGAATCGGTTTGTCAGGTATGAACTAAACCAGGTGAGGGCAGTGCCTTTAATACCGAAAGTGTTTTGGAGACGGGAGAGAAGAATTGAATGGTCTATAGTGTCAAATGCTGCAGATAAGTCGACAGTGTTGATTCTAGGGTGCGCCCTTGCGGGATTCCCGCATTTTTTTCAACTTTGCCGCAAAATAATGTGACCAGTGCGCCTTAACGGACGCAAAAAAAACTGTGGATAGCGCATATTTGAACAAACAGTGCGCCCCCGCAACTGCCGTTTGTATAGTTTCAAAATAGCGCTACATGTGTTGGTCATTACGTTGATACTCCCGGGACAGCAGGATGCACTGATTAGCGCCTACAGTCGTCACAACCATTTCAAAGCGGCCGGGTCTGACGTCATTGCACTACTCATTTACGTCATTACGTCATTTTTCAAAGGAGCCGTGACTCCTGAAACAAGTGACGTCATTGTGCTAGAGATCGTTAGTGGTGTTAGTGGAAGGAGCGGGGACCCAGCAGGGTTCAAAGCTAAGAGTTTTCTAGGCGGTTTTTCAGATCTGGCTAGACAAGTAGCCCATGCTTGGCAACAATAATGATGGCATAGGGTAGACTATCAGCTGGATATCAAAACTGACTTCCTCTCTCTCTCTCTCTCTCTCTCTCCCCTCTCTCTCTCTCTCTCTCTCTCTCTCTCTCTCTCTCTCTCTCTCTGCATGGGGGGAAAAGACTTTGATATTGGATTTCACCTCTTTTCTTACTAGATCTCTCTTTAACAGAAAATCTCTCTCCCTCCCTCCCTCCCTCCTCTCTCTCTCTCTCCCTCATGGGGAGGGGCAAGATATTTGCTGTCACCTCTCTTCTCATCTAGATCTAGATCTCTCTCTAACTCTGAAAGTGGAAATACAAAATTGACTTTGACCCCCCCCCCTCTCTCTCTCTCTCTCTCTCTGGCATATGGGAGGAAAAGATAAGACTTAGACATTGGCTTTAACCCCTTTTCTCATCTAGATCTAAATCTAGTTCTCCCTCCAACTCTGAATAGAAATACAAAATGGACTTTTTGACATCCCTTCCTCCCTCCCCCACCTCTCTCTCTCTCTCTCTCTCTCTCTCTCTCTCTCTCTCTCTCTCTCTCTCTCTCTCTCTCTCTCTCTCTCTCTCTCTCTCTCTCTCTCTCTCTCATATGGTTGGGGGGGGGGGGGGGGGGGGGGGGGGGGGGGGGTGGTAAGACTGATTTTGGCTCTTGCCTCTTTTTTCATCTAGATCTAGCTCTCTCTCCAACTCAAAATGTGGAAATACAAATTTGACTTTGACTCTCTCTCCTTCCTTCCCCCCCCCCCCTTCTCTCTCTCTCACTCTTTCTCCTTCCCTCCCCCCTCCTCTCTCTCTCTCTCTCTGTCTCTCTCTCTCTCTCTGTCTCTCTCTCTCTCTCTCTCTCTCTCTCTCTCTCTCTCTCTCTCTCTCTCTCTCTCTCTCTCTCTCTCTCTCTCTCTCTTGTATAGTAACAATGCATCTCCTCCTGTATCTATGTAGTATGAATCCCTCCACATATGAATGTACCACAATCTTCCCCACCCTTTCTCTTCCCCCCCCCCCCCCCCAAACTCTCTCTCTCTCTCTCTTTCCTGTGTAGGAAATCATTTTACAGACCAGCTGCAATACATAAGGTGTATATTAAATCCTGTCTGCCTACATACCATCTTGTTTGTTTTGTTTCTCCTTCTTGAAAAATAGCAGAAATCAGAGTACTAACCGTATTATGAGCAAAATATACTACTTACTACTTGTCCCCTTTTTTATGAAGAGAAAAGGGGGGAGGGGGGCAAATGCCCCCTTTTTTTCATTTCAGGGGGCCCTTGGGCCCCCTTTTTTGAAATCCTAGAATCAACACTGAGTCGAGAAGAGTGAGGAGGGAGATTTTCCCTGAGTCAGAAGCATGTAGAAGCGAGTTTAAGGTGTGCACTAGGGTGGTTTCGGTGCTGTGGTTGATGCGGTAGGCAGACTGGAATGGGGGAGGAGGAGACTATTGGAATGGAGATGGCTGTTGAGTTGTTTCAGAACAACTTTTTCAAGGACTTTAGAGATAAAAGGCAGATTGGAAACAGGTCTATAGTTCTTCAGAGTGTTAGGGTCGAGGTTGTGCTTTTTGAGTAGGGGTGTAACTATTGCAGTTTTGAGAGCTGGTGGAAAAATCCCTGAGAGAAGAGATGAGTTTACAATTTTCGTGATGGTGGGTATAAGCTGTGGAAGGCATTGAGTGAAAAGAGAAGCAGGTATTGGATCAAGATCGCATGATTTTATCGTCATTTCTTTCAAAATTGTCATGATTTCACTCTCGGTTGCTGGATAAAGGGAAAGGAGAGGAGTGCCAGCGAATTGGGGATCAGGAGGCGCAGGTTGGAAAGAAGACTGATCCAGTCTGGAACGAATATTGCGGACTTTGTCAGAGAAGAAGGAAGAAAAAATAGCAGGAAGTTCAGAATGGCTGTAAATCTGCCACTGATGTGCCCATTCTAAGAGATTTTTTCCCCCTGGAGTTAAGATCGGTACAGACTCGATTCCCCCTCCCACCATTCAATGAAAGTTTTGCAGATGAGACTGTAAACTTAGAATTTAAAAAAAAAAGAAAAAAAAAAGGTTGTATATAATACAAAAAAAATTCCCACCATTTGTGATACCTTAGAGCTCTAGTTTAGGAACAACGGGAAAAAACAAAACAACCCCCAAAACCCATAAAAGACTAGAGTATCTCCTTGAAGAAGAATCTCCCAATGTGTATGAGGAAGAATCTCCCAATGTGTTTAAGGAAGAATCTCCCAATGTGTATGAGGAAGAATCTCCCAATTTGAGGAAGAATCTCCCAATGTGTATAAGGAAGAATCTCCCAATGTGTATGAGGAAGAATCTCCCAATTTGAGGAAGAATCCCCCAATGTGTATGAGGAAGAATCTCCCAATGTGTATGAGGAAGAATCTCCCAATTTGAGGAAGAATCCCCCAATGTGTATGAGGAAGAATCTCCCAATGTGTATGAGGAAGAATCTCCCAATGTGTATGAGGAAGAATCTCCCAATTTGAGGAAGAATCCCCAATGTGTATGAGGAAGAATCTCCAATGTGTATGAGGAAGAATCTCCCAATTTGAGGAAGAATCCCCCAATGTGTATGAGGAAGAATTTCCCAATGTGTATGAGGAAGAATCTCCCAATGTGTATAAAGAAGAATCTCCCAATGTGTTTGAGGAAGAATCTCCCAATGTGTTCTTCAGGAACGAGATAGCAGCCCGGCTGGTCTTCTACCCAGTCAAGGAAAGCCAAGACACGCAGCATACAGACAGCATCAGAGACAGCACTGCTGCTGCAACCTCCACCACCAGAGAGGTGACTGCCACTGGCAACGCCATCTCCAGTTATACACAAGGACCACGCTTGGCTGCATCGTCACTGTCGTCTGCTGCAGCCGAACCCAGAAAGACATGGCGGGGTATGAGGATTTATTTATTTATTTATTTGTTTATTTATTTATTTATATATTTGTTTATTTATTTATTTGTTTATTTATTCTTTCAGGGTTCGCGATAACCGGTAATTGTCGGTATTTTACCGATTGTAAACAGGGAATACTGGAAATTTTCGAAGCAGCCGGTATCGCGTACCGATTCTGTTTGCCTGTGACCGATTAGATTTCCGTCTCCAAAAAAAAAAGTCTGAAGTGACGTTTTCTGACAGTCTGTCATGCGCCTGTACTGTGCTTACGCACCTACCCCTTTCCACCCCCTTCCGACGAACTCTTATCTTTGGCACCAGCCTCATTAGCCTAGCACGCAGAACAGCAAGCTTTACTGTGAAAAAATAGAGCTTTGCGCTCTTCTCGGCACGACAGTGACTTCCATTCACAATGAGTAAATGGGGCCTAGATTGATTTATTCTTTATTCTTTTAATCTTTTATATTGAGGATAATGGAATAAGCACTCCTGTGCTTTTTTACATCCAGTCCCGTGTGTATGCAGTTTTGTAAATGTCATCTGTTCCCACCGGCACACGATGGCCTACTCTTACGAAAAGCGAAAAGCGAAGGGTCTATGACTATGAATTTGCGCGTTGCTTTGAGAGAGAAGAGTCGAAAACAAAATCTAAATTGAACGAAAGATCTAGATGAGCGCTAAGCATAGAAACAAGAAAGAAGAATATAGGCCTAAGTCACACGAATGATGTGCAAAACAACAGACTGACACAGACAGTGGCACAGGCGCTAGAAAAAAAATCCTATTTCCTGCGTGGCTTCGTGCCCAAGAAGCGAGTGGCAGCAGCACGGCAGTCAAAGTCTCTGAGAGATTTGCGTTCAATTTAGATTTAGTTTTGCTGCCGAACAACACCCCCCCCCCCCTCCCCCACACTACAGTACGTACAGGATTTTATTTTCTGGAGACCGATTTTGGGGGAGTTGGTCAAGATATCTCTGAAATGGCAACTCGCAGTACCGGTTTTAAAAAATCCTAGCGCGAACCCTGTCTTTTATATGGAGGATAATGGAAAAAGCACTGATGTGTTGTTGTTTTTTTTACATCTTTTAAAAATTTGCTTTTCTTTTATTTATTCTTTTATATGAAGGATAATGGAATAAGCTCTGATATGCTTTTTTTTTTTTTACATTTATTTTTTAAATTTTCTTTTATTTATTCTTTTATATCGAGGATAATGGAATAAGCGCTGATATGCTTTTTTTTTTTAAACATTTGTTATTTTTTAAATTTTCTTTTATTTATTTTATATCGAGGATGATGGAATAAGCACTGGTGTGCTTTTTTTTTTAACATCTTTTATTTATTAATTTATTCATTTTATTTATTCTTTTATATAGAGGATGATGTAATAAGCACTGATGTGCTTTTTTTTTTTTTTTTTTTACATCTTTTAGTTTTTTTATTTTCTTTTATCTATTCTTTTATATCCAGGATAATGGAATAAGCACTCGTGTGCTTTTTTTTTTTTTTTACATCTTTTTTTTACTTTATTTTCTTTTATTTATTCTTTTATATCGAGGATGATGGAATAAGTGCTGATATGCTTTTTTACATTTTTTTTATATATATATATTATTTTCTTTTATTTATTCTTTTATATCGAGGATAATGGAATAAGCGCTCGTGTGCTTTTTTTACATCCAGTCCCTGTGTGTATGCAGTTTTGTAAATCTTGTCAGTCATCTGTTCCCACTGGCACACGGTAGCCTACTCTTACGAAAAGCGGAACAGGATTTAACATGTGCGCAAGATGGTCTGCGTGGTTATAGCCTGATAGAAGTGAATTAGATTGAATTGAAAAACACTTAAAAAAAAAAAAATTGGTAACTACATTAAAAAAAATCTATGTATTTATTTATTTTTTTATTTATTTATTATTATTTTTTTAATAACACTTTCAGTCACAACAGATTTCTCCACATGAAATTGTATTGTATTGTACTGTATTTTATCCCATTGGAAGGAAGGTGGCAGGATGGTTAAAACATTCGCCTACCAACAAGTACTCCGTGAGATTCTGGGTTCGATTCCCAGCCTTGCCCTCTCTTCCCAGTAGAACCAAAAAAATCAAACTGAACGTCAAAGTCATGGGGATAAGTCTGTAAACCGAGGCCCCATGTGCGAAGGCACACACAACATCTTGCACATACGTTAAAAACCTGTTCCGCCTTTCAGAAGAGCAGGCTATTATGAGCCTGTAGGAGCGGATGACAACACAATATAACAAACCAGCATGCACACAGGTGTAATGTTTAGACACCATCCCTGAGGAAAAATCGGGGAGTTGGAGTCCCCAGGGCGGCTTGGGGCTGTATATGGCAACGTTCTGGCAGCTCGTGTGACAGCACTGGAACCATGCATAATTGCCTTTCCAGCAATGTGGGAGTGAGGGGGGGGGGGGGGGGGGGGGGGGTCTGCATGGGTAACAGCTTGCCCTCCGTACTTACTTACCCAGGCTTTGCAACCTAGAGCTTAGAGCACAACTCCATAGTCTTGTGAGACTGATGGATGTCTACATTATGCATGTATACCACTTTAACCCTAGTAGCGCTGTTCCCGGATTATTCCGGAATGATGTAGTGCAGCATTTCTGGCGGCTCCCGGAATATTCCGGGATGACGTCGGTGATCGTAATTGAAGGCTTTCTTTCGCTTTCAAAGGTCATCCAATGAACGTGAAGGCCATTGTAGGGCCGCAGAAATGGGGTGAAGGTCGTCCGCAGTCGCAAGCAACGAGGATTCTGATTGGTTTAGAGGTGTATTTTTTATTTTTTTTGGACGAACGTAGATCGCCTGAAAACAAAATGGCTGCAAAGTGTTTGCGCTCGTATCACTGGAAGTATTTTTCGAGTTTTTTTGACGATATTGACGGCAATGAGGAGTTTTAGAGGCTGGATTTGGTTGAATTAAACGATAATAGAGATGATAAGGTAAGGATTGTGAAATATTTTTTGAAAAACTTCGGAAAAATTGATCGCGATCGGACTGAATCGAGCAGTGCCAAGTTTTGTCCAAAGCACTTCATAGCTACCGGGCGATTTCGATGTCATACATTGTTTTACTTTATTTTAACGCAACACTGCTTCGAAATAACTGTTTTAAAGTCATTTCTATATGCTGTCGAGTACTTTGCATCACTCGAAATCAAGCGATTGTCGTATTTTCGTCATAGAACGCCGCCAGTTCGCACGAAATAAGTGTTCACCGCCATGACGATCGCGATCGCGTCGATCATTTCGCTGGACTTTTCCGAGTATTTGACGACCGATAAAGCCACAGAAGCTCTTTATTTTTTCAAAACTGATGTCAAGAGACAGTATTTATCGAATTATGACATTTTTGCACCGCAACAACATTGCATATCGTGTTAAAATCAATCTGGGTCACCGACATCGCAACAGTGATTGGTAGTGCACGCGCAGTTTTTAAACTTTATTTATTTTTTACATTATCATAAACACTACATGCTGCTATAAAATTTCACTCTTTTAAAAGCTTGTTATCTAAGCTTTCCAGTGATTTACAACTTTACACACTTAGTTTAGTTTTACATATCAATATCAAGAGTTGTTTGACCCCACCCTACTGCAAATCAACAATGGCTGCTGTTATTCAGCCAGCAGCACCTAGTACCGCTGCCGTCATTTCAGCGCTACTAGGGTTAAGTTGCGAAAGATTTCTCTGCATGAAATTGTGACTGTATTGTATTGTATTGTAATGTGTTATATACCACTATGTCACAGCATATTTTTGTATATGAAATTCTGAATGTATTCTATTGTATTGTACTGTATTGTACGGTATTGTATACCACTTTGTCGCTTTAAGTGTGTGTGTGTGTGTGTGTGTGTGTGTGTGTGTGTGTGTGTTGTTTTATTTCAAGGATAATGGAGTAAGCACTCTTGTGCTTTTTTTTTTTTTTTTTTACGTCCAGTCCCCATTGTGTGTGTGTGTGTTATTATTATTTATTATTTACATGGAATTTGTATAGTGCTATCTCTTGTAAAGACAAATCAAAGCGCTTGCATTTGACCTACAGAGCCACAGATCATGCTGCCACCAGGCGCAAAGATCAACGACGAACAACGATGATCAACTGTTGTTGTCTTGTAGCTGCTGTACACTTTAGAGCGCAAAGCCTGGGCAAGTATGTATGGAGGGCAAGCTGTTACTCATGCAGCAGACCCCCTTCTCCACGGCACTGGAATGATCCATTGGAAGGGCATTGACCGATACGAATGGTTCCAGTACCGTTGCCATATACCTACAGCCCCGAGCCGCTCTGGGACTCCAACTCCCCGATTTTTCCTCAGGGATGGTGTCTAAACACGACACCTGTGTGCATGCTGGTTTGTTGTAATTTTGTCATCCGCTCCTACCGGCACACGATGGCCTACTCTTCCGAAAGGTGGAACAGGGTTTTAACGTGTGTGCGCAAGATGTTCTGCGTGCATTCGCACACGGGGCCTCGGTTTCGAGTCTCATCCGAATGAATGTGTGTGTGTGTGTGTGTGTGTTCTTTTATTTTGAGATTCATAGAATAAGCACTCATGTGCTTTTTTTACGTCCCGTCCCCAATGTGTGTGTGTGTGTGTGTTTTTGCAGACGTGTGCGTATGTATATATTTAAATGACATTGACATGTAGACAGTAGTGTTGTACTGACTAGAGGTACATG
>CM060350.1:5413059-5428059 GCA_030674155.1 Stramonita haemastoma
CTGGAGTTAACATCAGTACGGACTCCACTCTCCCCAAAAGTCCTTCGGATGAGACTATAAACAGAGTCCCCGTGTGTGAACGCATGCAGGACATCTTGCGCACACGTTAAATCCTGTTCCGCTTTTCGTAAGAGTAGGCCATCGTGTGCCGGTGGGAACAGATGACATTTACAAAATTGCATACACACGAGGGGAACTGGAATTTTTAAAAAAGCACAAGAATGCTTATCCCATTATCCTCGATATAAAAGAATAAATCAAAATCAAAACCAATGCTTCTGCGCCAGGTCTGTTTTGGTCGACCTACTTTCCACTTCCCTTGTGGGTTCCAGTCAAGGGCCTGCCTGGTGACGTTTGAAGCAGGCTTGCGGAGCGTATGGCTGATCCAGTAGGATGATATACATGGTGTAAAATTGTGGTGACTGTGGTGGTTGTTGTTTTTTCTCCTACAGGAGGTGCGTGTTTTCTTCATCGACTACGGGAACTATGACATGGTGCCCCTGGCCAGTGTCCGCTGCCTGACGGAGGAGATTGTGGCCCATCCTGCCCAGGCGGTGCCCTGTGCCCTGTATGCCCTGACCCCCAAAGCTGTGAGTGACCTCTGCACTGTGCCTCCGTTTGTCTGCTGTGCAAGATTTCGGGGGTTTTGTAAATTCCATTTATTGATAATGATGATGTATGGGATTTATATAGCGCTGAATGTTGGTTTGTAGAGCACGCAGATCGAAGCTCTTGCATATATTGTTATTATTGTTTTTATTATTATTATTATTATTATCATCATCATTATCATTATTATATTATTATTGTTGTTGTTGTCATCATCATCGTCATCGTCATCATTATTATTATTATTACTGTGCTGTCATTAGCAGGGGGCTTAGTAGGTGGTGTCCTGCGTATGTTAGCTCAGAACAGGCACCACTGAACACCACCAAAGTGACCCAGCAAAAGTGCAGGGTCCCTCTGGCTGGTGGCCCCACGGCGGCCTGATATTGATGGGCTCCCTGTTCGACCCTGAGGATGAGACATAACGAACCTGGGGTATGGCTGTGGCGGGGAGATTGAAACGAGCAGAGTGGGAACAGTAGGACAAGAACATCACAGAAGATGAGGCGGCAAAAAATACAACCCCAAACCAAACAAACAAAAAAAGTTTTGCACTGATTTTTTTGTTTTGTGTCTGAGCTAGAGTTCTGACGTTCACCAGTGGTGGGATTTCGTATATGCGACCGTTTTTGTCCACCATTTATTTATTTATTTTTTATTTATTGTTTTATATCAAGGATAATGGATTAAGTACTAATGTGCTTTTTTTTTTTTTACATCCAGTCCCTGTGTGTATGCAGTTTTGTAAATGTCATCTGTTCCCACTGGCACACGATGGCCTACTCTTATGAAAAGCGGAACGGGATGTAGCGTATGCGCAAGATGTTCTGCGTGCGTTCTTCACACACAGGGCCTCGGTTTACAGTGTCATCCGACGGATGTTTTGGGAGAGTCAAGTCAGCACAGTGAAGTGATGCATTCTGTCGGCTGTTTTCAAATACCTCGCCATGTAGGCAGCCATACTCTGACTTCAGAGGAGCAGTGAAGTAAAAACGTGATGCATTGTGGTGGTTGTGTGCAGAACGAGGCAGTGTGGTCTCAGGCGGCCAAAAGCCGGTTCCATGACATGCTGGGCGGTGGCCAGCTGTTTGTTGCTCGCTGCTCCAGTGTCCTGGGTAAGTGTTGCCCTCACGTCTGTCTGTCTGTCTGTCTGTCTGTGTGAGGTGTTTGGCACACAGGAGAAAAGGTTTGTAGGAATGTGCGTCATGTATTTTGTATTTTGTACCACTTTACGTCACAGCAGATTTCTCAGCGTGAAATTCGGGCTGCTCTGTCTCTCTCCCCGGGGAGAGCGCGTCGCCACAAGTGCAGCACCTACCCTTTTTTTTTTCTTTTTCCTGCATGCATCTGTATTTGTTTCCCTATCAGAGTGGCTTTTTTCTACAGAATTTTTCCAGGGTCAACTCCCTTGTTGCCGAGGGTTCTTTTACGTGGGTTAAATAGTGATGTGTAACACATGGGACCTCGGTTTATCGTCTCATCCGAAAGACTAGCGCCCAGACCACTACTCAAGGTCTAATGGATGGGGAAAAGTTTTGGGCCCAAACGGGGTACGAACCACCGCACACTCTGACCCAGACTTTTTGCTTTCTAGGCAATGCGTGTTACCACCTAGACCACCAATCCATCCATGTGTGTGTCATGTGTGCGTTTGATATATAATCTAGAAAAATAGTGTAAAGATGATGATGTATGGCTAAAAAAACCCCACCCTTTCATGACATTAACCTTTTCACTGCTGACCTATTTTGCTCAGGCCTATGCTGAAGAAATTTTCAGAAACAGACAAAAATCACGCATATGATTTTCAATTGCTTTTAATTCAGGAAATTCCTAAGATAGCTACATAAAAGTATATACTGAATGAAAGGAAATTGAATGAAGATTGTATTTGTGACAATTTTAAAAATATATAATTAGACAGACACATGTGCACGCGCGCAGGCAGGCAGGCAGGCAGGCAGGCACGCGCGCACGCACACACACACACACACACACACACACACACACACACACACACACACACACACCTGCTCTTCACACAAACACACAGCCAGGGAGCCAGGGCAGATGTCAGCAAGAACAATAGCTCATCAACAAAACAAACAGACACACACACTGATAACTGACAGCTAACGAGTAGCCTAGGTGACAAGTGACACACGAGGTCGCAACCACTTCAAAGTAGATCAAACACATCGGCCACTCAGTGACTGGCTCGCTCGCTCACTGACCAAGCCCTGACCAAAGGTGCAACCATACGATACACACATTTAGTTGTTCTGTTTATGAATAAACAGAGAAAAAAAGCAATATAATTATGTTATAAAAACAAACAAAGCCCTCAAATATACCCAACTACATCTCGAACGATACGATCTTCATGTTCCGATTCAGACCACGAGTACGCAGAAGTTTCTTCCGGATCAAAACCCGAGTCGTTTGCATCAACTTTGCAAAGTTCGATGTCAACTGAATATAAAAAAAAGAACCGTAATCTCCACTATCTTGATCTCTATAAATTTCATCAATAACTTCAGCAACTGTGTAGGTCAGTTGAGGGACAGCCATTGCTTCGAAAACCCAAAAATTGAACTTAGCAGTACCTTGTTTACCTTGCCGATTGAACATCATAAAATATGCAAATAACTTGAACAAATGGGACTCATGGGTTGAAGATACATCAAGGGAGCTAAACAAATCATAATAAGAAGGATTTTCAGCAATGCTGAGCGAAACAGAGAGAGCGTTGGTTCATGACGAGCGGCGCTCGTCAACACAGCATTGCAGGTGGCGTTTCTATGACGAGCGGTGCTCGTCAACAGCGCAGTGTAGGGGTTAAATTTCTTTTTTTCTTTTTAGTAATTAATTAATTTTTTTATTTATTATTTTTGTTGTTGATTTCTTTGTGTTATTTTGATAGAAACAGGATTTAATCATGTTTGGGAATTCATCTCAGTGCTATTGGTGGAGGGGATATCTATCTATCTATCTATCTATCTATCTATCTATCTATCTATCTATCTATCTATCTATCTATCTATCTATCTATCTATCTATCTATCATTTTGATACCAGAAGTTCTTGCGTGCATGTGTGCGTGCGTGCGTGCATGTGTGTGTGTGTAACTATTAATTGTTATTGGTTGCTTGTGTGTTGTATAGGTCAAATGCAAGCACTTTGATTTGTTTTTGCAAGATATAGCGCAATATAAATTGCATGTAGTATTTATCATTTTTTATTATTATCAAGAACTAAGAGGTGTCTTTCCTGATGGTGTATGATAAGACAGACAGTATGTCAGTGAAGACATGAATCAATAACTAACCGGTGTGTGTGGATAGTTTATTTAAGAGGGGCGGTGTATGGATGGTGTATGATAGTCTGTCAGTGAAGACACCAGTCCATAACTAATCTCTGTGTGTGTGTGGATGGTGTATGATAGATAGACAGTATGTCATTGAAGAAATTGTCAATAACTAATGTGTGTGTGGATGGTTTATTGCAGAGGGGCGGTGCATGGATGGTGTATGTCAGTGAAGACATAGTCCATAACTAATCTCTGTGTGTGTGTGTGGTGTATGATAGACAGACAGTTATATTTCTGTCCTGGTTTATTCCAGAGGGCTGCCGCTGTAGTCTAGTGGTTAGGGCGTTGGACTCGTAATCTAAAGGTTGAGGGTTCAATCCCAGCTTTCAGCTATGGTGTTGTGCCCTTGGAAAAGGCACTTTACGGCTATTTTCTCACCCCACCCAGGTGTAAAAGGGGTAGCAACCTTGTGTTGGGGGTTAACCCTGGGAAAGACTGGCGTCCTATCCAGGGGGGAGTCTATGACTCTCAGTCACTTAACGCCACAGAAACCGGGATAAGCACCAGCCTAATGAGCCTTAGGCTCGGGACAGACTTTTAACTTTTTAACTTTAATGTGTGTGTGGATGGTTTATTTCAGAAGGGCGGTGTATGGATGGTTTATGTTAGATACATAGTCATATTAGTCTGTCATTGAAGACATGAATCAATAACTAATCTGTGATGGTGGTTTATTTCAGAGGGGCTGCGTATGGATGGTGTATGACAGATAGTATGTTAGTGAAGACATGAATCAATAACTAATGTGTGTGATGATGGTTTATTTCAGAGGGGCTGCGTATGGATGGTGTATGACAGATAGTATGTTAGTGAAGACATGAATCAATAACTAATGTGTGTGATGATGGTTTATTTCAGAGGGGCTGCGTATGGATGGTGTATGACAGATAGTATGTTAGTGAAGACATGAATCAGTAACTAATCTGTATGTGGATGGATTATTTCAGAGGGGCTGTGTATGGATGATTTATGATAGACAGACAGTATGTCAGTGAAGGTACCAGTCCACAACTAAGCGGTGTGTGTGTGTGGTGTATGATAGACAGTTATATTTCTGTCCTGGTTTATTTCAGAGGGCAGTGCATGGATGGTATGATATGTTAGTGAAAACATGAATCAATAACTAATGTGTGTGTGCATGGTTTATGATAGTCTGTCATTGAAGACATGAATCAATAACTAATCTGTGCTGGTGGTTTATTTCAGAGGGGCGGTGTGTATGGATGGTGTATGACAGTTATATTTCTGCCCTGGTTTATTGCAGAGGGGTGGTGTATGGATGGTTTGTGATAGACAAACAGTATGTCAGTGAAGACCTAAATCAATAACTATTCTGTGTGTATGGATGGTGTATGATAGACAGACAGTTATATTTCTGCTGTCCTGGATTATTGCAGAGGGGCGGTGTATGATAGACAGACAGTTATCTATATTTCTGTCCTGGTTTATTTCAGAGGGGCGGTGCATGGTGGAGCTGTGGCAGGGGGAGGAGAGCAGCTCCCTCAACTTCAACTAACTCTGCAGTCAGGACTGGTGGAGTCCTCCCTCCCTCCTGACTGTGACCCACGTGAGTTACTAGCTGTAATGGTGGTGGTTGTTGTGGTGGTGGTTGTTGTTGTTGTGGTGGGGGTTGTTATAGTTGTTGTGGTGGTTGTTGTGGTGTGTTGTGATTGTAGTGGTTGTTGTTGTTGTGGTTGTTGTTGTAGTGGTTGTTGTAGTTGTTGTTGTGGTTGTTGTTGTAGTGGTTGTTGTAGTTGTTGTTGTAGTGGTTGTTGTAGTTGTTGTTGTGGTTGTTGTGGTTGTTGTTGGAGTGGTGGTGGTTGTTGTAGTGGTGGTTGTGGTGGTGGTAGTTGTTGTGGTGGTTGTTGTTGTTGTAGTGGTGGTGGTAGTTGTTGTTGTGGTTGTTGTTTGTAGTGGTTGTTGTAGTTGTTGTTGTGGTTGTTGTAGTTGTTGTTGTGGTTGTTGTTGTTGTAGTGGTTGTTGTAGTTGTTGTGGTGGTTGTTGTTGTTGTAGTGGTTGTTGTGGTTGTTGTAGTGGTTGTTGTTGTAGTGGTGGTTGTTGTAGTGGCTGTTGTAGTTGTTATTGTGGTTGTTGTAGTTGTAGTGGTGTGTTGTGATTGTAGTGGTTGTTGAAGTGGTTGTTATGGTGGCTGTTGTAGTTGTAGTGGTGGTAGTTGTAGTCATAGTTGTAGTAGTTGTTGTAGCTGTAGTTGTAGTAATTGTAGTAGTTATAGTAGTAGTTGTTGTAGTTGTGTAGTAGTAGTTGTTGTATTTGTTGTTGTAGTTGTAGTAGTAGTAGTAGTAGTAGTAGCTTCAGTAATAATATTTGTGGTAATAGTAGTAGTAACAGCAGCAGCAGCTGCAATAGCATTGTTGTTGTTTTTGTTGTTGTTGTCGTAATGTGAATGATGATCATCTCTTATCCTCCTCCTTGTTTTTTGTATGATAATTATTTGTATCTTTTGGTTCTTCATTTTCAAGAGTGCTTTTTGTCATTGATCAGAAGCCAAGACCAGTGTGTTGATTTTGACAGGGGGTGTTTTTGTTTTCGTTTCCCATACCTGTAGTCTAGCGGAGAATAAAACATTTTATTCTTTTTCTTTCATTTTAAGAATAATGGAATAAGCACTCATGTGCTTTTTTGCATCCAGTCCCCGTGTGTATGCAGTTTTGCCAATTTTGTCATCCGTTACCACCGACACACATTGGCTTGCTCTTCCGAAAAGCGGAAAGGGTTTTAACATGTGCATAAGATGTTATGCATGCATTCACACACAGGACCGCGGTTTATAGTCTCATCCGAAGGAATTTGGGGGGAAGTGGAGTTTGCACTGATGGTAACTCCAGAAGAAAAATCCTCTTGAATGAGATTTGAACCCGGGTTAGCAGATCATGAGCGCATCACTCTAACCACCAGGCTGCCCTGTCCCCTGCGTGTGTGGTTCTTAGAGAACAGAGCGGGACTCCCCCTAGTAAGGGGTACGTATGTTGCACCTGTGATTTGCTCACCTCAGTTCCAGTCCCGTTCAAGGGGATTTTTCCCCCTGGAGTTAATTTACATCAGTGCCGACTCCACTTCCCCCAAAAAGTCCTTTTGATTAGACTATAAACCAAGGCCCCATGTGCTAACGCACACAGAACATCTTGCGCACATGTTAAAACCTGTTCTGCTTTTTGGAAGAGTAGGCCATTGTGTGCTGGTAGGAATGGATGGCAAGTTTAAAATAAAACAACAAAAGCAAACAAAAAAATGCATGCATACAAGTGTTATACAGTAGACACCATCTCCAAAGTCGGATCATGCTGCCGAAATAGTGGGGGTGAAAACGAGTCGCATACGCCAAATCTCACCATAGCTGAACCTCAGAACTCCAGCCAGGGAACAAAAAATAAAACCAACAACCCCCCCCCCCCCCCCCCCCCCCCCCCACCCAGCCCCCACCCCTGCGGATTTTCAATCCTGTAACCCCAGGCATTAGGTAACTTTTTTTTTTTTGGCTGCCTCATCTTCTGTAACGTCCCAGTCCTGTTGTTCCCACGCCGCTCATTTCAATTCCCCCGCCACAGCCATACCCTGATTCGTTGTGTCTCACCCCCAGGGGCAGAAGTCCACAGGGAGCTCATCAATATCAGGCCACTGTGGGGCCACCAGCCAGAGGGGCCCTGCACTGCTGCTGGGTCACTTTGGTGGTGTTCACTGGTGCCTGTTCTGAGCTAACATAACGCAGGACACCACCTACTAAGCCCCCTACTAACAACAGTATTAGCTCAGTCGCGGAGCCAGACTGAGTGAAAGCTTTATCTATTTAGCCATGGGGACGGCATAGCTCAGTGGTCAGGGCACTCGCTTTCTCCCAGCCAAGGTAAAGCAGCATCGAATGTGGTTACCAATTGGATGGGTGACCGTTTGTGCACCTTGGCTTCAGTACATTCCCCCAGTTCACCCAGCTGTAAATAGGTACCTGCCCTCTATAGGGTCAGGGAAGGTAAAGCAGCGAGGGAGAGGAGATGGGCGCCTCTGCCCTCAACATGCTGGCCCCTGGAGAAGCTGAGGTCTCTGATGCTTCTTTGCCCTATGACCACACAGGTTATGGGGATACCTTTACCTTTTTTACCTTAACACTTTGTACCCCAAGGGTGCAGCTGCACTGCAGTCTCTGTGGACCAGCCCTGCAGCAGCTGAGTGCAGTGTGCACTGGGTCATCATAGTAAAATCCTCATATCTTTTTTGTTTCAAGCCCATTTCTTATGAAACTATATCATTGTGTGGGTAAATGACTGCCCATTATATGCGTGTATTAAAATTTATATTGCATAAAAAAAGAATATATTAATTATAGTGTCAAATTACGTAATTGCTCTGATTTTAAGTGGTGATCCCACTGATGGACCTATGATTTTTACGCAATGTATGCAACAAATACAACACAACAACAACAAAACTATACAAGAATCTCAAATAAACAGGGACAAACATAGGTACTATACAAGTTTTCTTCCAGCATCGCATCAAATGTAATATAATCAAAGGGAACCACTGAACTGTACACATGACACTGTCACAATAACGATCATGGAATATACAGATAACATTTCTTCCCTAGTCCAAGTAAGTTCCTGAACTTTTCTACACTACTTTATTCATATGTACAGAATGTTTGCACTTCACCAGGTGGCTTGTAGTTCATTTTCATGTAAACAGTTGGTGTTTATCGTAGAGGTACTCACAGTACCAAGGCCACGCCCCTCCCCAGTCACCCCCCCCACCCCCTTCCCACCCCTTTTAGCTGGCCTATCTCGCTCCTCAAGCGGCACACAGTCTAGTATCGCGAGACTCAAAGCTCTCACGATCTCTATCCAAAACACGATCTTTATCGGCAACGTAATAACTCCTTTAAAACTTCTGTTACTTTGTCAGCAGTGAAAGTATGATGTACCAAAGCCATACTACAAGCATATGACACATAAAACAACAATAAACACAACAAAAACACGCTCAATTTATATGCAAATTAGCTGTGAACGATGTGCGACTAACGTGGCAGCTAAAGCCAACAAGCTAAAACGACCATGTGAGAACAGAACAGAATGGGAGGGCGAAAGTGAAAGTACCTGCTGTGGTATGGATTAATCCGTACCCCGTCCAGGGGAGATGATCCTGTGGTACGGATTAATCCGTACCCGGGGTAGAAAGTGTTAACTAGCTAGCTAGCTAGTTAACCACTGCGCCATGTTGAGGAGCTCTGTCCTGTGTTGTGTTGTGTTGTTTGTTTATTTATTTTATTTATCTATTCATTCTTTAATATTGAGGATTTTATTTATTTATTTATTTATTCTTTTATATCGAGGATAACAGAATAAGCAATCATGTGCTTTTTTTCATCCGGTCCCCGTGTGTATGCAGTTTTGTAAATATTGTCATCTGTTCCCACCGGCACACGATGGCCTACTCTTACGAAAAGCGGAACAGGATTTAACGTGTGCGCAAGATGTTCTGCGTGCGTTCGCACACGGGGCCTCGGTTTAAAGTCTCATCCGAAGGACTTTTGGGGAGAGTGGAGTCAGCACTGATGTTAACTCCAGGAAGAAAATTTCCTCGACCGGACTCGAACCCGGGTCTTCAAATTGCGAGCGCAATGTTCTGACCACTAGGCTATCCGCCCCCCTGGATGGAATAAGGACTCGTGTGCTTTTTTTACATCCAGTCCCTGTGTGTGAACAGTTCTGTGAATTTTGTCACCCATTCCCACTCACACACAATGGCCTACTCTTTGGAAAAATGGAACGGATTTTAACATGTATGCGAGATGTTCTGCATATGTTCGGACATGAGACTTCAGTTTATAGTCTGATCTGAAGGACTTTTTTGGGGGGAGTGGAGTTGGCACTGTCCTGTGTTGTGTTGTTTTGTTTCATGTTGTATTGTGTCATGTGTTGTGTTCTGTAGTGGTGTGTCATTTCGTGTGAGGTTGTGTCGAGTTGTATCATTTTGTGTCATGTTGTGCCGTGTCATTTCGTGTTGTGTCATGTTGTGTTGAGTCATGTCATGTCCTGTCGTGTTGCGTTGCGTTGTGTCGTGTTGTATTGTGTCATGTTGCATCGTGTTGTGCTGTGTCATGTCATTTCGTGTCGTGTCTGATGTTTGTTGTTGTTGGTGTTATTTCAGCGGACCTGACAGTGCCCAAGGCCCCCTACCTGGAGGTGATGGTGTCTTATGTGGACCAGCAACACTGCTGGCTGAGAATTATTGGGGTAGACTTCTCTGTGAGTGCTCTCCTGCTTCTGCTTCTGCTGCTTCTTCTGTTTCTTCTTCTTCTTCTACTTCTTCTTCTGCTGCTTCTTCTGCTTCTTGTTCTGCTTCTTCTTCTTGTTCTGCTTCTTCTTCTTGTTCTGCTTCTCCTGCTTCTTCTTTTTTTCTTCTTCATATTCATCTTCTTCTTCTTCTGCTTCTGCTTCTTCTTCTTCTTCTTCTTCTTCTTCTTCTTCTTCTTCTGCTTCTGCTTCTTCTTCTTCTTCTTCTTCTTCTTCTTCTGCTTGTTCTTCTCCTTCTTCTTGTTCATTGTTGTTGTTCTTCTTTTTTTTTCCCCTCTTCGTCGTCTTCTTCTTTTTCTTCCTTCTTCTTTTTCTTCATCTTCTTCTTCTTCTGCTTCTTCTTCTTCTTCTTCTTGTTCATTGTTGTTGTTCTTCTTATTTTTTTTCCCCTCTTCTTCTTCTCCTTCTTGTTTTTGTTCTTCTTGTTCTTCTTCTTGTTCTTCTTCTTGTTCTTCTTCTTCTTCTTCTTCTTCTTCTTCTTCTTCTTCTTCTTCTTCTTCTTCTTCTTCTTTTTTTTTTTCACTTGGCAGTGTTTAATAATTTAACATCATACAGCTTACAATGTTGTGACTGAACATAACAACTGCTTTGGAGATGGGCACGGATGAATAGTCCAAGAAAATTTTATTTTTGGTAGAGATTAAGTGCTTCAAAATTTTTGACTACACAAACTAGTATATTGATCCTTCCCGATTACGTTACACTGGTGTTAACAAAAGTTTTGTGAGGGGATTTTAATTAAGAACGCTTTTTATGTCGAACTACTTTCTGTCGATTTCGCAAGCGGGCCGGAGTTTTAGTCGCGCGCGCAGCCTTGTTTTCGCGTCACTCGCTGTTTCTGTGTCAGACCCTCCACGATTTAATCAGAGATAAGCTTTCTTTGCTGACCATTATATAGCTGTAAATGGATGATCCAAAGTCCATATTGTTTGTGAATCTTGCTACAGTCACAGAAAGATTGAAAGTAATGAATAAAACATGTATGAGAAATCCGCGGAGGAAGACAAAACGAAAGGCGTAGCAGACGCCTCAGCACAGGTGTAAGCAGACACATCTGCGCAGTAGTAAAGTTACTATACAGTTTGTTTTGTAAAATCGGAAGAAATTGTGTTTAAAATAATAATTTTGATAAGCAGGGGGTGTGTGTGTGTGTGTGTGTGTGTGTGTGTGTGTGTGTGTGTGTGTGTGTGTGTGTGTGTGTGTAGGCCTAGTCAAAGACATCTTTACTGAAAGTAAAACCTAAGTTTTCACAACGGTTTTCATTTTGCCCTCACAAAAATATATTTTTAAATGGATATAAAAACACCTTAATAAAGGATAGGAAAACAAAACAGTCTTAATCTAGATACAAATAATATAGTATAAAAAGGAAAGGAAACAGAGAAAATGTACTGTTCACGATATAACCGAAAGAAGACAGCATGATATGCTTGATTCAGACAGAAAAATAGTGAAGAAAAACAAAACAACAAGGCTAGACATAACAGTTTATAAAACAAGCTACAGCCACAGAATAATCTAAAGAATAAAAGAAGTGGTCTTATGATCTATTCCTCTGTGTGTGTGTGTGTGTGTGTGTGTGTGTGTGTGTGTGTGTGTGTGTGTGTGTGTGTTGTTTGTGTGTGTGTGTTGTTTGTGTGTGTGTTGTTTGTGTCTGTTGTTTGTTTGCTTGTGTGTGTGTTGTTGTTTTTGTTGCTTCGATTTTACGTCTGTTCACTCAAAGTGATGTGTGTGTGTGTGTGAATATAAGTGACACCTACATAATAACATGTTGGTCTGTTGCAAGAAATCATGGAACACATTTGTATCAACTGCAAGACCCCAGCACCACAAATGCCACCTTGTACAGTGACCCAGAAAGGCGCAATACCATCAACCATTGCAGTTGTCAGTTAAAAGACAACACAGTGGCCTGTGTGAGGAACTCTGTACATAAGGAATGCCATGTACGCCAATAAAACAGTTATTGATGCTAGAGTTAAGGAGCCCTAAGGACAAATCTTTCCTCGGAAAAGCAGAAATTTGCAGTCAAGCATATAAAATAGAAAATGTTTGTTAGAATGATGCATACTGTGCACAACAGATGAAAGTTGAACTCTTAAAACACTATGGTGATGAAATTGCGATTGCTCATTCCAATAACATAATTGATATCATATCACTCAGAACAACTCTAGACTGTATCTTTTAGAAGTTCTACCAAGAGAAAAGAGAATCTAGTGCTAAAGATGAACAGATGTGTCTTACCACAGCAGCAGTAACAATCATTCACAATGACTTCAGTTTCTGAAATCTTGATGCAAGTCACCAACAAATCTAAAGGGAATTAGAAAGTATCAGCAATTAGGCAAGGCATCATCCAGTGCACCAGGCCCAACACTATCATCACACCTGTACAGATTGGGCTTGCTGCGCAAGTGCATCAACTGTTTAGTTCCTGGTTTATAGTTAATGTAAGTATTAATTACTCAGGCAAGCAAACAAAACAGTACTTGCCAGTCATATCTGGTCAGCCACAAAACAGCTGGGTGTTCAACTTGCAGATCATACTGCTTTGGTCATTAGTGGTGGTCCCCTTTTGCATCGACTTGTCTGGCCTTGTGGAACAATATACAACCAGCTGGTGCAGATGTATAGCAACTTCATGAACTGCATCTACAACAGGGATATTGTTGTATTTGATGGCGATTGATTGCAGTGGACTGCTAACTAAAGATGCAGCTCATCTGAGAAGAAATGGTGGGATCACAGGACCTGTCATTATTTTGCTGGTAGCATGGTGCTGACTGAGTCCAGAAAGTGCTTTATAGCAAATCCAGCCAACAGACTGCACTTCATTCAACTGCTCGGTGAAGGATTGACAAAGTCTGGATTCAACACTGTATAATTGTGGTGATGCTAACTGCCTCATTGTAGGTACAGCATTAGAGAAAGCCAGAGAAGTATGTTTTCAGACGAAAAGATCCTGCCTGTGGAAAAAAGTTAGAATGTGCATTTCATCGAGAGCATGCATGCGTGTTCATGACACCCAACATCAGCAAAGAGCAAGTGATAGCTGCAGAAGAAAAGACCACTGCAATGATGCATGGTGGCAAGAACAAAGATTCCTTGGACAAGCTCCATATGTGTGATACATGCAGAAACCAGCTACTTCTGTTATCATTACACCCAAACAAACTGCCCCCAACATCCTCAGCTGCAAAGTTCCATTCTATGAGGACCTATTTCCAGGTCCATGAATGGTTGCATTTAAATTCACATAGTTTCCAGTTAGAACCCCAGGACTGGGGATGGGAAATAAAACATGGAGTGACGTTTCCAACGTATCAAGATTTTGACGTAACCCCTGAAGCTCCTCTGTATATTGTAAGATGTTTTTAAAAAAATAAATTATTGTAAGATGTCATTGTCTGACTGAATGCCAAACAGCAAGGTGTACATGCTGTAAGCATGGCCTCTGTCTTCAGTTGCATGTGGGCAATGCAGAGGGCAAAGCTGTACACATTCAGAGTTGCTGGAGGTCCTGGACTATCCAATTAGGAAGACACACTGCACAGTTCATGCTTAGATGTTGGATATTTACATTTTGTTGAACTGCCGTCTTCATGACATTGGAACTGAATCTATGAACATCTGTAAGAGATGTTACAAGTGATTTTTGTGAACCAATAATTTAATCATTGGCAAAATGGTAAAAATAAATTTACAAGCACCTCTTAAATGTCGTCAAATTGAGAAAAAGAGTAGTTTTTGTTAATGAATACAAAGTTGATAATATGTATTCAACAAAAAAAAACATAACCAAGGTGATTGCCTGTTTCTTTAGTTTTGTTTTGACTGAAAATTGTACTTCGTTTGAACGCTTGGGTTACTAATTTTAGGGGGTGGGTAAGCAAATAAGTTATAGCGACAACAGCATGTATCAAACATCGTGTTCTTTGCATCATATGAATGCGTTTCTGAGTGTTTAACATTATTACACTTAAAATGATTGCACAATGTTTAAATTTTGCTGCCTACGGTAACGTTATCTGTAAACTTTTCTCAAATTTGAAAACCGGAAGTGCAATTACATTAGTTTCCCTCCAGTAAAAAGACATTGGGTCATCAGAGTGTAAAAGTTTTAGTTTAGAAATGAAATTTATACAAGCCTGCTTCAATTTAGTGTAAAAATTCCTGACTGGACAGCAAGAACAGCTTGCAAAGCAGCGCAGATGGGAAATACCGTTTCAGCTCAGTTGCACTGCACCTACTCTTTTCAAACACGAATTACAACTTATCCCGCAACTAAATTTTTGTTAACAACATTTGGGATGGTCAAGTACACCCACCAAAACATAAAACAAGTGAAAAAATTTTTGAAGCATTTATTCTGTGCCAGATCCCTTTTTTAGCAAAATTTTCCTGGACTAGAATGGTGTGAAAGCATAACATGTATGTATCATGTGCCTCATAAACTACAGGACCAACCAAACTTCAGGGGTTCTTCTTCTTCTTCTTCTTTTTCGTCTTCTTCTTCTTCTTCTTCTCTTCTTCTTCTTCTTCTTCTTCTTCTTCTTCTTCTTCTTCTTCTTTTCGTCTTCTCTTCTTCTTCTTCTTCTTCTTCTTCTTCTTCTTCTTCTTCTTCTTCTTCTTCTTCTTCTTTTTTTTCTTCTTTTCCCTCTCCTCCTTCTTCTTCTTGTTCATTGTTCTTGTTTTCTTCTTTCTTCT
>CM060350.1:5430559-5457178 GCA_030674155.1 Stramonita haemastoma
GATGTTGTTTCAGTGTTGTGTGATGTTGTTTCAGTGTTGTGTGATGATGTTTCAGTGTTGTGTGATGATGTTGTTTCAGTGTTGTGTGATGATGTTGTTTCAGTGTTGTGTGATGATGTTGTTTCAGTGTTGTGTGATGTTGTTTCAGTGTTGTGTGATGTTGTTGATCAGTGTCGTGTGTTGTTTCAGTGTTTTGTGTTGTTGTTTCAGTGTTGTGTGATGTTTCAGTGTTGTGTGATGTTGTTTCAGTGTTGTGTGATGTTGTTGATCAGTGTCGTGTGTTGTTTCAGTGTTTTGTGTTGTTGTTTCAGTGTTGTGTGATGTTTCAGTGTTGTGTGATGTTGTTTCAGTGTTGTGTGATGTTGTTTCAGTGTTGTGTGATGATGTTCAGTGTTGTTATTTCAGTGTTGTTTGTCGTTGTTTCAGGCTAAATGTTTCTGTGTGGACTATGGGTATGAGGAGTGGTTCCCAGTCAGCACCTTAGTTCCCATGGACAGAGAAATCAACAAGTCCCTGCCATACCAGGTTAGTCTCCTGCCTGCCCTCTGCTGCTGCTGTTCTGTCCTATTGTACTTACATTTTATGTGTGATCGATGTGGGTTTTCCCATGACGCGGTTGCAGTCCTGGGCTGACCCTTATGGTTGACCAGGGCGTTGATACAAGCAAGGACAGTAGAGTTGGTTTTATACCCCGTTTTAAACTGTATATAGTTGCACAGTTTTAAAACAAGACGAGGTGACAGCCCTGATATGGCCTGTGTGGTCGGCGGGGCTCTAAGCAACATGATTGGATTGGATTGGTACTTATATTGTATTATGTGTTGTGTTTATGTTGTATCATGTGTCATCTTGTGTTTCTTCTTTCACATTGAACAGTTTAAAGTCAAAAGTTAAAGTCTGTCCTGAGCCTAAGGCTCATCAGGCCGGTGCTTATCCCGGTTTCTGTGGCGTTAAGTGACTGAGAGTCATAGACTCCCCCTGGATAGGACGCCACACGGCTTCTCATAGCGGTCTCTTTAGTTCCCCGCTCAAAGTTCATGACCCACAGCTGGAAGGGCGTGGATATAAATAAACGGGGCAAAAGGAAAGACGGCACTAGCCGCTTGCACTATAGCCGTGTTCAGCTGTAAATTACCTTTGCTTCTTTCATGCATCGTTTCGCACAATGAATCATCCAAAAATAAACAAACAAAGCTATCTTTAAAATGAGCTTTGAACTAGCTTTCTTTTGACACCAAACTCGATATATTTTCTTTCATACTGTTTGACGTGACAGCAGTCAAAACATAGATAAATGTACACAGTATAGGGACTGGCAGAAACACAATCACAAAAATCAGATATTCTTAACTCTCTCTCTACAAAAGCGCATATTTATAATATACAAACAATGAACAGAGAGAAAACATGGAACATGTCTGCATGCAGACTAGTTGGGTTTTTCTGCTGTTCATTTCTTCCTGTTGGCACAGCCAGGCCATAGCTGAACACACCCTAGTAGGCTACTGCGCGCCCTGCAGCGTGAGAAGCCAGGCGATGAAGAGCTGGGGTGAGAGTCTGGCAGTCATTAGTGCTGGCTTGGGCTTATCTGATTTCACTGTAAACACTTCTGCATGGTCATCGCGATACAGCACGTACACACTCCACTGTTTCATCAGCTTTAAGTGGTTTCCTTGTTAGAGTTGCACGTTTGTTCACTAACCAATTCCAGTGCAGTTCATATGGCCCGAGCACACAGTAGTATACAAATGTATTGTCACTATTGTACACTATCATCAGGCAAAGATAGCTCACAAATGATTCAGGTTTTTGTTTTATTGATGTTTCTGATACTGTACAGAAAACATCTTCTGTTCATGTTGAAAAACTGTGGTGATCAAAAGCGTGCCTACTTCCGTGTTGTGAAAAAAGAACAAATTGCACATATGCCTACACTTTGACATCAAAGCAAAAAAACAAACAACAACAACAACAACACACACACACACACACACACACACACACACACACACACACACACACACACACACAACACATGCACATACACCTAAGGGATGAAAAACAAACAAAAAATAACAACAAACACACACATAACAGATGACAAAATTGACAAAACTGCATACACACTGAGACTGTATGTAATAAAAACATATGAGTGCTTGTTCCATAATCGTCAAAATAAAAGCATAAACCAAAATAACTTCACACACACACACACACACACACACACACACACACACACACACACACACACACACACACACACACACACACACACACACATGTGCGCGCCCACGCAGGCACACACGCGCACACACTCGTGCATACGCACACACGCGCACACATGAACACACACACACACACACACACGCACACACATGAACACATGCACGCACACGCACGCTCACACAATCACACAGACAGAGTCTCTCTCTCTCTCTCTCTCTCTCTCTCTCTCTCTCTCTCTCTCTCTCCTCTCTCTCTCTCTCTCTCTCTCTCCGTGTACGAACGCACGCAGAACATCTTGCGCACACGTTAAATCCTGTTCCGCTTTTCGTAAGAGTAGGCCATCGTGTGCCGGTGGGAACAGATGACAATATTTACAAAACTGCATACACACGGGGACCGGATGAAAAAAAGCACATGATTGCTTACTCTGTTATCCTCGATATAAAAGAAAAAATCAATAAAATCTCTCTCTCTCTCTCTCTCTCTCTCTCTCTCTCTCTCTCTCTCTCTCTCTCTCTCTCTCTCTCTCTCTCTCTCTCTCCTCTCTCTCTCTCTCTCACTCACCACACACACACACACACACACACACACACACAAACGTATGCACGCACGCACGCGCACACGCACGCACACATGTGCCAGAGAAAACTAACAAAAATCTTGATACTGACAGACAGCCAGGAAGCGCATGTATACACTATACAGGTAGGTGTCGTGGCCCTTCACACACCACACACGCACGCACGCACGCACGCACGCGCACACACACACGAACGCACACACACACGCACACACACACATACGTGCACACACACACACACACACACACACACACACACACACACACACACACACACACACACAACGCACAGATGTTCGCATGCACGCAAAGCACACTAACACATGCACATGCGTGCGCGTGCACAAGCTCGCGCACACACACTCACACTCTCACACACACACACACACACACACACACACACACACACACACACACACACACACACACACACACACACACACACACACAAACGCATTTGCTCTCGAATATATGCACTTGACTGATGTTCAGACAATTAGGGATACAAACAAAGCAAACTTAGTAAACACCAACAAAGCACAAGCAAACACAACAGCACTCAAACATACAGATAGACTGTTAACGCGATCAAGTAGAAGATTCACATAAAACAAAAGGCACATATGCCTACATAAGCGAACACAGATAAGATGCTTTGCCTCTGGAAATAAGAAACAAGCTCGGTTTCTCGAGAGACACATTGCTTATAAAAAAATTTGTTAAAAATAGTTAACGAAATTGAGCTGCACAACAGTCACCACGAACAAGTAGAACAAGTATTAAAGTTTTGTTCACTCAAGTATGAACTCTGTAACAATTAATGGGAATCCGGGAGCATATGGTAAAAAAATGCCTTTCAAATGAAAATTCGCCCAGTTGCTAATAGACAGCAAAGAAGGAAAGTGTAGCGGCATCGCCAGATGCTGGACTCTGACCCCTGACCGCGCGGTGCCCTAGATAGCGGTAGAGTGGAATTTCGGGTTACGGAGTGCAGTGCCAGCCGCCAACTAAAGAGTCGGATTTTCCCTGTTTTGAGCAGCCGTGGCCAGTCTATCGCAGGGTTAACCCCCAACACAAGGTTGGTACCCCTTTTACACCTGGGTGGGGTGAGAAAATAGACATAAAGTGCCTTTTCCAAGGGCACAACGCCATAGCCGAAAGCTGGGATTGAACCCGCAACCTTTAGATTATGAGTCCAACGCCCTAACCACTAGACTACAGTGGCGGCTATTGAACAGTTTATCTTGTATCATTTGTTGTGTTTGTGTTTCTTCTTTCGTACTGTTCAGTTTAAGTTGTACCATATGTCATGCTTTGGATGGATGGGTATTTATTCATATATCAGAATGGCGGAGGGGGGGGGGGGTGTTGGATAAGTCTAGTGGTTAGAGCCTTGAGCTCATAATCTTATGGCACAGGGATTTAAAAAAATTATCTTGGAGTTATTAACGTTGGTACCAACTCCACTCCCCCGAAAGTCCTTTCAGATGAGACAATAAACCGAGATACTGAGTGTAAATGCACGCCAAACATTCTGCGCACAGGTTAAAACCTGTTCCTGCCTTTCGGATGAGTAGGCCATTGTTTGCCGGTGGGAATGGATGACAAAACTGACAAACCTACATGCACATGGAGAGTGTAAAAGGACATGAGGGCTCATTCCATTATCCTCGAAATAAAAGAATAATAAAAAAAAAGATTTGTTGCAGTTTTATTATATTATATATTACAGTCAGGGCAAGATGGACACAGTGCAGACAGAGGACAGTACTTTTTAAAAAAAAATTCTCAGCTAGAGCTCTGAGGTTCACCAATGGTGAGATTTTGCATATGCGACAGTGCACAAATCCAACATCACTCTGTAGGGCCTAGTCCAGAGTGCTAAATTTAGCGCGCTCCTTCCTTGTACCTAGTCTATGTGTGGTCAGCTCCTGCTATAAATAGCACCAGCTGGCCCCACCTGGGCTGGGCTGGGATGGGATAATTAGCAGCTGAGAGGAGCTGAAAGTGGGGGAAACTGACAGCTGTGGCGACCTTTTTTTGCTCACCATGAAGGTAGCCGCATTCCCAACTACAGGGATGTATGCTGGGTGTGTTCGTGTTTTAACTATAGCCTGCCTGAATGCTGACATGAATGACAGGATCATTAACATGCATACTTGATCTTTTGCATGTGTGTAGACACACGAAAGGAAATAAAGGCATTAGCAGGTCTGCATTTGAAGTTGACCTGAGAGATTGTAAAAATCCCCACCCTTAATTCACCAGATGCTGCCGAGATTCGAATCCACAACTTCAAGGACCCATGAGATTGAAGTCTAACAGTCATCACCACTTGGCTATAGCATCTGTCAAGAGGACAAGATAAAGCAGGCTTGCTTAGTGTTAATATTTGTGTGATAGGATTTTTTTTTTTTAACCTTTTCCCTATGGGTAACCTGCTATAGGATAACCAACCATCACCTAACCCTTCCCTACGTATCACCCACTACTGGGTTACGGAAGCATACAAATGTGCATAAGAAGTTCTTTAAAAACTTGTTTCTGTTATACAGTTATAATGTAAGGTGTTTTTTTTTTTTTTTCTTCTCTTGCTTGTAGCTTTCAGTGTTACGTATTATACCGAAAACTATTCCTGATGACAGTAGGCATTTGTTTTATCATGTGAGTCTTAGCTCATGGTAGTGAATGGGTTAATTAAGTGATAGTCAGTGAGCATAAGATAGCTGGTGGTGGGGGTGAGAGGGTTAATTGATAGACAGTGAGCACAAGGTAGAGGGTTAACTGATAGTGAGCATAAGATGGCTGGTGGTGGTGGTGAGTGGATTAACTGATAGACAGTGAGCATAAGATAGAGGGTTAACTGATATTCAGTGAGCCGGTTAACTGATAGTCAGTGAGCATAAGATGGCTCATGGTAGTGAGTGGGTTAACTGATAGTCAGTGAGCATAAGATGGCTCATGGTAGTGAGTGGGTTAACTGATAGTCAGTGAGCATAAGATGGAGGGTTAACTGATAGTCAGTGAGCAAAGATGGCTGGTGGTGGTGGTGAGTGGGTTAATTGATAGCCAGTGAGCATAAGATAGAGGGTTAACTGATAGTCAATGAGCATAAGATAGAGGGTTAACTGATAGACAGTGAGCATAAGATAGAGGGTTAACTGATAGTGAGCATAAGATGGCTGGTGGTGGTGGTGAGTGGATTAACTGATAGACAGTGAGCATAAGATAGAGGGTTAACTGATATTCAGTGAGCCAGTTAACTGATAGTCAGTGAGCATAAGATGGCTCATGGTAGTGAGTGGGTTAACTGATAGTCAGTGAGCATAAGATGGCTCATGGTAGTGAGTGGGTTAACTGATAGTCAGTGAGCATAAGATGGAGGGTTAACTGATAGTCAGTGAGCAAAGATGGCTGGTGGTGGTGGTGAGTGGGTTAATTGATAGCCAGTGAGCATAAGATAGAGGGTTAACTGATAGTCAATGAGCATAAGATAGAGGGTTAACTGATAGACAGTGAGCATAAGATAGAGGGTTAACTGATAGTGAGCATAAGATGGCTGGTGGTGGTGGTGAGTGGATTAACTGATAGACAGTGAGCATAAGATAGAGGGTTAACTGATATTCAGTGAGCCGGTTAACTGATAGTCAGTGAGCATAAGATGGCTCATGGTAGTGAGTGGGTTAACTGATAGTCAGTGAGCATAAGATGGCTCATGGTAGTGAGTGGGTTAACTGATAGTCAGTGAGCATAAGATGGCTGGTGGTGGTGGTGAGAGGGTTAATAAATACCTTGGTGTGTGTGTGTGTGTGTGTGTGTGTGTGTGTGTGTGTGTGTGTGTGTGTGTGTGTGTATGTGTGGACAGGCGGTGTGGTGCGTGTTGGTGGGCTGGAAATCTACATGATGAACTCCATCACGCTGACAGAGCTGCTGAACAGGAGCAGGAACAAGATCTGTGTGGCAGAGGTCATAGACAGGTGAGTCAGTCGATGAGTCGGTCAGTGAGTCAGTCAGTGAGTCACAGTGCTGCATGAACAAGATCTGTGTGGCGGAGGCCATCGACAGGTGAGTCAGTGAGTCAGTCGGTGAGTCAGTGAGTCACGGTGCTCCAGGAACAAGATCTGTGTGGCAGAGGTCATAGACAGGTCAGTGAGTCAGTCAGTGAGTCACAGTCCTCAGGGATGGCAGCCTGGTGATCAGAGTGATGCACAGGTGATCTGCTGACCCGGGATCAAATCTTGTTGAGGAGGAATTTTCCTCTGGAGTTAACATAGTGCTGACTTCACTCCCTCCCCCTAAAAGTCATTCGGATGAGACTATAAAGTGAAGTCCTGTGTGTGAACGCACGCAGAACATCTTGCGCTCATGTTGAAACCCGTTCCTTTTTTTGGAAGAGTTGGCCATTTGACGGTGGGAATGGATGACAAAACTGCATACACACGAGGACTGGATGTAAAAAAAAGCACATGAGTGCTTATTCCATTATTCTCAAAATAGAAGAATGAATAAATTTTTTTATTTAAAAATGGCAGGTCTGCCTCAGGGAAGTTTTTTTTAATTCACAAAAATGATAACAGAGGTTTAGTATTGTTGTAAGTTGTACACAGTTTTTGTCAAATTTAAAATAACAGCAGCGGTTTAGCTGTTGTTGCTGTGAAAGATTTTTGTCAAACGTATAACAACAGCATTCTAGCAGTTGTGCCATCAGAAGATTTTCTTCAAATTTATGATAAAAGTTGTTTTTTTTTTCTAAGGGTTTAGTATGATGTTAGGGCTCATTTTTTAGTAACTGACACAGAAGTTTACCTAGGTCTGGCAATAATGATAATAACAGCCCTTCCTCTAGTTTTCACAATAACTATTTTTTTCTAGGGTCGATAGTAATGATAACAGCACTTACCCAGGGGTTGACAACGACAACAGGGATTTTCCCTAGGGATCGCAATAAAAACAGCACTTTCTCAAAGGTTCTTAATAATAATGATGGGAATTTTCCAAGGGTTCACAATAATACTGACAGGAATTTTTCAAGGGTTCACAACAATAATGACAGGAATTTCCAAAGTGTTCACACCAATAACAACAGGAATTTTCCCAGGGTTCACAATAATAAATGACAGGAATTTTCCAAGAGTTAACAGTAATACTGACAGGAATTTTCCAAGGGTTAACAATAATAGTGACAGGAATTTTTGAAGGGTTAACAATAATAATGACAGGAATTTTCCAAGGGTTAACAATAATGACAGGAATTTTCCAAGGGTTCACATCAGTAATGACAGGAATTTTCCAAGGGTTAACAATAATGAGAGGAATTTTCCAAGGGTTCACATCAGTAATGACAGGAATTTTCCAAGGGTTCACAATGATATTGACAGGAATTTTCCAAGGGTTCACATCAGTAATGACAGGAATTTTCCAAGGGTTAATAATAATTCTGGCAGGAATTTTACAAGGGTTAACAATAATAATGACAGGAATTTCTTAAGTGTTCACACCAATAACAACAGGAATTTCCCCAGGGTTTACAATAATAAATGACAGGAATTTTCCAAGGGTAAACAACAATAATGACAGATATTTTCCAAGGGTTAACAATAATACTGTCAGGAATTTTCCAAGGGTTAACAATAGTAATGACAGGAATTTTCCAAGGGTTAACAATAATGAGAGGAATTTTCCAAGGGTTAACAACAATAATGACAGATATTTTCCAAGGGTTAACAATAATACTGTCAGGAATTTTCCAAGGGTTAACAATAGTAATTACAGGAATTTTCCAAGGGTTAACAATAATGAGAGGAATTTTCCAAGGGTTAACAACAATAATGACATATTTTCCAAGGGTTAACAATAATGTCAGGAATTTTCCAAGGGTTAACAATAGTAATGACAGGAATTTTCCAAGGGTTAACAATAATGACAGCAATTTTCCAAGGGTCCACAGTAATAAATGACAGGAATTTTCCAAGAGTTCAGAAAATAAACCAAACTTTTCCAGGGTCGGCAATATTGAAAACGCTTCTTTGTACAGAATCCCCACTTTCCAGAAATTCTGTGCTAGAAATGAGGTTTTTAGATTCACTTGTATAAGTTAAAATGTGTGTGTGTGTGTGTGTGTGTGTGTGTGTGTGTGTGTGTGTGTGTGTGTGTGTGTGTGTGTGAGAGTTTGTGAGAGTTTGTGAGTGTGTGTGTGTGTGTATTAGTGTTAGTGTTAGTGTGTGTGTGTGTGTGTATTAGTGTTAGTGTTAGTGTGTGTGTGTGTGTGTGTGTGTGTGTGTGTGTGTGTGTGTGTGTATTAGTGTTAGTGTGTGTGTGTTTGTTGTTTTCTCTCTGGCAGGAAAGACGAAACTTGTAAAACATGCTGTCAGCAATTACTTCTTTTAAAGCAGCCATGATCATTGTTTTGGAAAAAAATCTGTATCATTTCTGACATTTATTACCTGGCAACCATCATAACTTCTTTTTTTTGGTTCTTTTTCCAGGAAGCCTATCCCAGAGCTTTTATTTCCCGAGCGTGAGAGGTTTGTTCTAGTGGCAAGGCACAGGGTAGTAATAATAAATAATAATACATGGAATTTATATAGCGCTATATCTTGTAAAAACAAATCAAAGCGCTTGCACTCGACCCTCACAACAAACAACCAATGACAATAAATAATTCTAGCAAATTCGAAAGCACACACACGCGCGTGCGCGCACGTGCACACACACACACACATACACACACACACACACACACACACTTATAGAGGTTATACATTTTGACAGGGTGAATGGAATTTCAATTGTTGAAGGCAGGGACAAATAGGAGATGAAAACAGAAGGCAAAAATCTTAGGTTTGAAACAAGTGTGTCTTGAGGTTGGATTTAAAAGTGTCATATGTAGGCTTTTGCCGAAGGGAGAGAGGGAGGTCATTCCAGACCGATGGACCAGAAATAAAGAGCGGCGGCCAACGGTAGATAGGATGAATCTTGGAATTTTTAAGGATAAGGTATCTGCAGCCGAGCGGAGGGAACGAGAAGGTGTGTACACGTGAAGACATTCACAGAGGTAGGAGGGTGCTGTTTTGTGGAGACATTTATAACAGAGAGTACTGATCTTGTAGTTAACTCTCTGTGGCACAGGCAGCCAGTGGAGAGAATGCAAGAGAGGAGTAATGTGTTCAGATTTTTTCTTTCTGAGGACCAGTCGAGCTGCAGAGTTTTGTATACGTTGGAGAGAGTGGATAGATGATGCTGGCAGACCAGCCAAAAGAGAATTGCAATAGTCCAGACGTGAAAGAATAAGAGAAGTGACTAGTTGGGATGTTGCATCTGTGGACAGGTACTTTCGAATTGCACTAATACGCCGTAGTTAATAGTAGCATGACTGACAGGTCTGGGTGATGAATTTTTGCATGGAGAGTGTGTTGTCGATAACGACTCCTAGATACTTTACAGCACTGGATAGAGGGACTGACGTATTGCCGAATTCTATTGAAGTTGTTGTGATAAAAGACAGTTTGTGTTTGGTCCCTACAAGCATGGATTCGGTTTTATCTGCGTTTAATTGTAATTTGTTCTGTATCATCCAGTTTTGGATATCTTGAAGGCAGTAGGACATATTTGTCAATAGAGAAGGCAGGTTTTCAGGTGTATCACTGCTTAGAATCTGAGAGTCGTCTGCATAAAAGTGATGGTTGATCTGATGACGGTTAATAACATGTGATAGGGGAGCAGTATAGAGAGTAAAGAGAACAGGGCCTAGAACAGATCCTTGAGGGACTCCGCATTCTAGTTTGGTTGGTGTGGAAAGAATCTTGTTTACTGCCACAGTTTGGAATCGGTTTGTCAGGTACGAACTAAACCAGGTGAGGGCAGTGCCTTTAATACCGAAAGTGTTTTGGAGATGGGAGAGAAGAATTGAATGGTCTATAGTGTCAAATGCTGCAGATAAGTCGAGAAGTCGTAGTGTCCACACACAGAGCGTGTTCAGTGAGACAGACGTAGATATTGCACGGGCTGTGTATGGTCATGAGCAGTTACTCTGAACATAGCCCAGAATTGGGTGAAACTGGCTATGTTATAGGTTTTTTTTTTTTTTTTTTTTTTTTAAGTGTGTTTAACCCCTAGACTGCCCCACCCTGGTAAATTTCCGTGGTGAAATATGCACTCGATATGCCTATACCCAGGAAAATTTCTGTGGTTATGACTTGATATGAACAAGCTAGCTTCCTTCCCCGATTACAGTTAAAGGCAAATCACTCCAAAGTCAGCGGAGATCACTCTTCTGTTGCTTGGCAACATCTAGCTGCAGAAACATGGCAAAAATGATCTTTTTTTTTTTTTTTTTAGCTCATATTTTGTGTTATTTTGCATGACTGCTATGAGCTTAAAAAAACAACAACAAAGATTGTTTTTGCAGCTGGATGTTTCCAAGCAGTTGGAGAGTGATCTCTACTCATTTTGGACTTATTCCCCTTCAACTGTAGTTTAGGAAGCTGGGTGGTTGTTTGCGTCAATTCATCTATGCAGAAATTTTCCGGGTTGTTGGCGTATAGAGTGCACATTTGTGACACTCCACCACAAAATTAGTCGCTTAGCACCTGACCCACTTTTCCCCTATGAGCCATTTCAGACAGGTGGGGGTCAGGTTGTTGATTTTGAAATTTTGATTGATTATAAAACTATAGCCACTGTTCTATCTTGTACTGAAGTATCAAGGCATAATTTTGTTTCTCTTTGCTTTAAAACTTGTTTGAAAAATACCCAAACCCTCATTCTGACCACCTACTGCGATGCTAAACTTGTCGCCTTCTCATTTTGTCATGTCCTGCAGTCAATCATTTCAATTTGTAATAACTTTTCATAGAGATGTTTGATTTCCAATCTGTTTTTCGTGTTGAATAGCCTGTTTATCACAGATTAACATGTCAATAGCTAAAAATTGACATCTGGTGCAATGCGACTCACTATGTGGTGGAGTGTTACATTTAGTCCTGGAAAATTTCCAGGTAGGGGCAGTCTAGCAGTTAAATATTTGTGGTTTTGCTTTTTTTTGTGTGGAAAATTTGTGTAACAACTGTGTATTACCTACAGTATCTGTCTCATCTTTGATTTGTTGTGTCGACACTTGAGGTCTGCTTCTAAAAAAAATCCCCAACTAACACAGTGACTAAGCTATGTATGGTTTAACCCTCTAGTCCCAATCTGGGATTTGCGGGATCTACACACGGTAGATTTACATCATGCTGTGACCATCACCAATTGCTACCACATGTCAAAGCTCTTTCAGGCTAGAAGGAGAAACTCTGTAGAGTGTCTGGAAGTAATTATAGCTGCTGTATGCACTTAGAAGGAGGAAAAGGCCAGCGAGCATGTGTGCCTGACCTGATTTCATGATGGAATGCGAAATCTAGGGGCAGTTTGTGTTCAGAGACACCGAATGCAAGAGGGTTAAACAGGATTTATATTCAGACCCTGGTACAATATAAGCTAATGTATGATAAATTCAGCCTGAGAATCTACCCCCCCCCCCCCCCCCAAAAAAAAAAGGTTCCTCCAGTCAACTAGTTTTCGTAAGAGTAGGCCATTGTATGCTGGTGGGAACAGATGACAAGATTTACAAAACTGCATACACATGGGGACTGGATGTAACAAAAAGCACATAAGGGATTATTCCATTATCCTCGATATAAAAGAATAAAGAAATAGATAAATAAACGAATAAATAAGCTATGTATGGTTTAAACAGCTTTTGTTGAATAGAGCATAGTACAATGTAAACTAGCCTATGATTTTTATTTTCATTTTTTAAATTTTATTCTTTTATATCAAGGATAATGGGATAAGCACTCTTGTGCTTTTTTTTTTTTACATCCAGTCCCCGTGTGTATGCAGTTTTGTAAATATTGTCATCTGTTCCCACTGGCACACAATGGCCTACTCTTTAAGAAAAGCAGAACAGGATTTAACGATCGAGTCATCCTGAGAATCCCCCTCCCCCAAAAACAAACAAAACAAAAACAAAAAACTGGTTCCAACCCCTCCACACCCTCAATCAGCGTGATTTCTGTGGCTGCTGCAGGGCCCCCTGAAGGTGATGCTGTACGACACCCATGGCAAGGACGACGTCAACATAAACGAGGAGATCGCCAAGAAGCTGGCGGCCAAAGGTCACGCCATCGACGTGACCCTCTTCTCCCCCCTGAAGGACGACAGTCGCTCCTCCTCCTCCCCCCCCCTTCCTCCATCCCACCCTGCCCCCTGTGACCCCGCCGTGCCTACCTCCCCCTCCTCCCCCTCCTCCTCCTCCGACATCCAACAACTACAATCCGAGACGCAGACGTTGACTTTGGACGGTGCTACTGTGAGTGAGAAGAAGAGAAAGATTCTGTGATAAACCAACGCCACCACCACCAACACACCTGTGATCGTTCCGTCGAGCGAGCAAAGACTCAGTGACGCTTCTCCCGTCCAAAGTTCCCAGCCGCAGACGTGCGCTAACACAGCAGTCCTGGCTACTACGGCCCCCTCGGCGTCCTCGGGTCGTGCGGAGGTCGTTGCCACGGGGGCGGCGGGAGCGAACAACCCTTACGGGGACAGTCTGTGCGTGACGTACAACTCGTGGCCCCTGCCCCCCTATGTCCAGCTGCCGGGGCAGGGCGTGTTCCACCCTGTGTTTGTGCAGTCAGTGGTGGATCCGTATAACTTTGTGGTGAGTCTGGTGGTCACTTTGTGTGTGTGGTGTGGGGGGGGGGGGGGGGGGGGGGGGGGGGGGGGGGGGGGGGGGGGGGGGGGGGGGGGGGGGGGGGGGGGTGGGGTGGGGGTGGGGTGGGGGGGGGGGGTGGTTGGGGTGGGTGGGGTTGGGGGTGTGTGGGTGTGGGTGGGTGTGGGGGTGTGTGATGTGTGTGGGGGTGTGGTTGGGGGGTGGTTTGTGTGTGTGTGTGTGTGGTGGTGTGTGTGTAGTTACTGTGTGTTGGGGGTGTGTGTGTGTGTGGGTTGGGTTGTGTGTGTGTAGTTACTGTGTGTTGGGGTGGTGGTGTGTGGTGTGTGTGTGTGTGTGGTTGTGTGTTGGGTGTGTTGTGTGTGATGTTTTGTGTGTGTGTGTGTGTGTGTTACTGTGTGTTGGGGGGGGTGTGTTGTGTGTGAGTATGTGTGTGTGTGTGTGTGGTGTGGTTGTGGTGTGTGTGTGGTGAGTGTGTTTGTGTGTGTGTGTGTGGTGTGTGTGTGTGTGTGTGTGTGTGTGTGTGTGTAGTGTGTTGTGTGGTGTGTGTGTGTGTGGTGATGTGTTATGTGTTGTGTGGGTGGGTTATGTGTGATTGGGGTGTGTGTTGTGATGTGTGTGTGTGTTGTGTGGTGTGTGTAGTTACTGTGTTTGGGGGGGGGGATGTGTGATTGTTTGTGTGTGTGTAGTTTGTGTTTGGTGTGATGTGTGTGTGTGTGTGGTGTGTGTGTGTGGTGGTGTGTGTGTGTGTGTGTGTGTGAGTGTGTGTGTGGGGTGTGTGTGGTTGTGTGTGATGTGTGTGTGTGTGTAGTTTGGGGTGTGTGTGGTGGTGAGAGTGTGTGTGTGTGTGTGGTGTGTTTTAGGCAGGTGGGGGTCAGAATGTTGTATCTAGTGCTGAAATATCAAGGCATAAGTTTTGTTTCCTTTTGCCTTTAAAACATGTGTTAAAAAATACCCCAGTCCTCATTCTGACCACCTGTTATGATGCGAAACTTGTCCATTTCTCATTTTGTCACTTCCTGCAGTCCATCATTTCAACTTGTAATAACTTTTGACAGAATTGTGAGGTTTTCAATCTGTTTTTTGTATTGTATAGCCTTTTATTATTATTTTAATTTTTTTAATTGCAGATTGGTAACATGTCAATAACCAAACATGGACCTCAGGCGCAGTGCGACCGATTCAATTCATGGTGTATGGGGGGGAGTGTCACACAATAATTATCTTTAGTGTCCTGAACCACTGGGAAAGTGAGGTATCATCATGCCATACTTTTTAAGCTGAGTATGGCCAAAGGAAACCTTTTCTCTCTGTCCATGCACACTAGACACCATAGGAGAATGTTTCTTTTTTAGTATTGCAGTGTTTTCATACAGAATAGATGAAAACACCACTCACACAATGGTGTTGAATCATGCTGTTTACTAGAGATTACATAATAATTGTGGACAAAACAAGCAAACAACTTTTGACGTATGATACAAACACGAAAGAAAAGTAATGCAACATATACAACAATCATTTGCCAACACTGTTCTCAGATTTCATGCAGTTCTGATTTATAGTATGAGAGATATTACATTTTAAACATACCCTCCCATTTCAGCTCATTTAGGCCAAATCCGTCCATGCACAGGAAGTTGATTGTGTCAGTTCACTATAGTATAGGACACTAAGAGTTATATAATGTTGTTGTGGTGGTTGTGTGTTGTCAGGTGGTGCCTCATGATGATTATATAATATTGTTGTGGTGGTTGTGTGTTGTCAGGTTGTGCCTCATGATTATATAATGTTGTTGTGGTGGTTGTGTGTTGTCAGGTGGTGCCTCATGATGATTATATAATATTGTTGTGGTGGTTGTGTGTTGTCAGGTTGTGCCTCATGATTATATAATGTTGTGGTGGTGGTTGTGTGTTGTCAGGTGGTGCCTCATGATGATTATATAATATTGTTGTGGTGGTTGTGTGTTGTCAGGTTGTGCCTCATGATTATATAATGTTGTGGTTGTGTGTTGTCAGGTTGTGCCTCATGAAGATTAGATAATATTGTTGTGGTGGTTGTGTGTTGTCAGGTGGTGCCTCATGATTAGATAATGTTGTTGTGGTGGTTGTGTGTTGTCAGGTGGTGCTTCATGATTATATAACAGTGTTGATTCTAGGGTGCGCCCTTGCGGGATTCCCGCATTTTTTTCAACTTTTGCCGCAAAATAATGTGACCAGTGCGCCCTAATGGACGCAAAAAAACCTGTGGGATAGCGCATATTTGAACAAACAGTGCGCCCCCCGCAACTGCCGTTTGTATCGTTTCAAAATAGCGCTACATGCGTTGGTCATTACCTTGATACCCCAGGGACAGCAAGAGGCACTGATTAGCGCCTACAGTCATCACAATTGTGACAAAGCGGCTGATCTGACGTCATTTTGCTACTCGTTTACGTCATTACATCATTTTTTCAAAGGAGCCGTTTGTACTCCTGAAACAAATGACATCATTGTGACAGAGATCGTTAGTGGTGTTAGTGGAAGAAGCCTCGTCCCAGCAGGCTTCAAAGCTAGCAGACCAAAGAGTTTTCAAAGCGGTTTTTCAGATCTGGCTTGACAAGTAGCCTGTGCTTGGCAACAATAATGATACCATGTGGTAGACTATCGGCTGGATATAAAAAATGACTTTGACCCCCCCCCCCCTCTCTCTCTCTCTCTCTCTTCTTTCTCTCTCTCTCTCTCTCTCTCTCTCTCTCTCTCTCTCTCTCTCTCTCTTCTCTTCTCTCTCTCTCTCTCTCTCTCTCTCTCTCTCTCTCTCTCTCTCTCTCTCCCCCCCTCCCCCCCTCTCTCTCTCTGCATGGGAGGAAAAACAAGATTTTGATATTGGATTTCACCTCTTTTCATCTAGATCTAAATCTCTCTAACTCTGAAAGTGGAAATACAAAATTGACTTTGACAACCCCCCCCCCCTCCTCTCTCTCTCTCTCTCTCTCTCTCTCTCTCTCTCTCTCTCTCTCTCTCTCTCTTCTCTCTCTCTCTCTCTCTCTCTGCCATATGGGAGGAAAAGATAGGACAGATATGATTGGCTTTAACCCCTTTTCTCATCTAGATCTAAATCTAGTTCTCCTCCAACTTCTGAATGGAAATACAAAATGGACTTTTGACATTCTCTCTCTCTCTCTCTCTCTCTCTCTCCTCTCTCTCTCTCTCTCTCTCTCTCTCTCTCTCTCTCTCTCTCTCTCTCTCTCTCTCTCTCTCTCTCTTCTCATGTGGTAATGGGGGAAGGGGAAGACTGATTTTTGGCTCTTGCCTCTTTTTTCACTAGATCTAGCTCTACAACTCAAAATGTGGAAATACAAATTTGACTTTGACTCTCTCTCTCTCTCCTTCCCTCCCTCCCCCCCTCTCTCTCTTTCTCCTTTCCTCCCCCCCCCCCCCTCTCTCTCTCTTCTCTCTCTCTCTCTCTCTCTCTCTCTCACTCTCTCTCTCTCTCTCTCTCTCTCTCTCTCTCTCTCTCTCTCTCTCTCTCTCTCTCATGTATACAAACAATGCATCTCTTCCTGTATCTATGTAGTATGTATCCCTCCACATCTGAATGTACCAATCTTCTCCACCCTTTCTCTCTCTCCCTTTTCCCCCCCTCTCTCTGTCTTTTCTGTGTAAGAAAATCATTTTACAGACCAGCTGCAATACATAAGGTGTACATTAAATCCTGTCTGCTGACATACCATCCTGTTTGTTTTATTTCTCGTTCTTGAAAAGTAGCAGAAATCAGAGTACTAACGGTATTATGAGCAAATACTACTTACTACTTGTCCCCTTTTTTATGAAGACAAATGGGGGGAGGGGGGCAAATGCCCCCTTTTTTTCATTTCAGGGGGCCCTTGGGCCCCCTTTTTTGAAATCCTAGAATCAACACTGATATAATGTTGTTGTGGTGGTTGTGTGTTGTCAGGTGGTGCCTCATGATTATATAATGTTGTTGTGGTGGTTGTGTGTTGTCAGGTGGTGCCTCATGACTCGGCAAGCAGGCAGGATGCAATGATGATGTCCATCAACACGCGCTTCAACCAGCGCTTTGTGAGTAAAAGTGCACACACCACAGGGAGCCCCACAGTCTTTCCCCCCCGCCCCACAGTCTTTCCCTTCCGCCCCACAGTCTTCCGCCCCACAGTCTTCCGCCCCACAGTCTTCCGCCCCACAGTCTTCCCCCCCGCCCCCAACAGTCTTCCCCCCCGCCCCACAGTCTTCCCCCCGCCCCACAGTCTTCCGCCCCACAGTCTTCCCCCCCGCCCATAGTCTTTCCCCCCGCCCCACAGTCTTCCGCCCCACAGTCTTCCGCCCCACAGTCTTTCCCCCCCGCCCCACAGTCTTCCGCCCCACAGTCTTCCCCCCCGCCCCATAGTCTTTCCCTTCCGCCCCACAGTCTTCCGCCCCACAGTCTTTCCCCCCCGCCCCACAGTCTTCCGCCCCATAGTCTTTCCCTTCCGCCCCACAGTCTTCCCCTTCCGCCCCACAGTCTTCCGCCCCATAGTCTTTCCCTTCCGCCCCATAGTCTTTCCCCCCCGCCCCACAGTCTTCCGCCCCATAGTCTTTCCCTTCCGCCCCACAGTCTTTCCCCCCGCCCCACAGTCTTCCGCCCCATAGTCTTTCCCTTCCGCCCCATAGTCTTTCCCTTCCGCCCCACAGTCTTCCGCCCACAGTCTTTCCCCCCCGCCCCACAGTCTTCCGCCCCATAGTCTTTCCCTTCCGCCCCACAGTCTTCCCCTTCCGCCCCACAGTCATTCCGCCCCACAGTCTTCCCCTTCCGCCCCACAGTCATTCCGCCCCACAGTCTTCTGCCCCACAGTCTTCCCCTTCCGCCCCGCAGTCATTCCGCCCCACAGTCTTCCGCCCCGCAGTCATTCCGCCCCGCTAGAACCTCCTTTAGATTGAAGAAATGACAGAAACAGTCATACTTGGAGAGCTTATTTTAGGGCAGAAATTGCTTAGTATCAATATCTGAAATAAGTTCAAGGAGAGGCCGTTAAACAGGCTACAATTGTTGAAAAACCTTCAGCTTCAGGGGGCAACGCCCCCTGACCCCCACAAGGGGCTCTGCCCCTTGACCCCGCCAGGGGGCAATGCCCTCCTCCCCCCCCCCTCTTTTTACAGTTTTTTGACTGTCAATTCCCACCACTGGAACACTGAAACTTGATGGGGCATCACAGACAACACGGGAATGTGCATACAGTTATATAAGGGTGGAATTGTAGTTTTTTCAGGATTTGGAATGTCTGGAGGACAAAAAAAGTGGGGTTTCAGGATTGAGAGATTTTTTCACTTTCACCCATGCTTAGATTGAAATTTTTTATGCTAAGTGCACATTTTAGGCCAACGATTGTTTTTGATTTAGCCCAGTTAACTGCAGTAGAAATATTCAATCTTGTTATGAAGAAAATTTGCACCAAATGGCTATAGATGTTGTTTTCTTTTCAGCTGTAAAGTGTGTAGACATTGTTAAAATGCAAGCACTATTTGTCGATGGAAGTCCTTGAAAATTGAGAGTGAGGTCCTTGAAAGTCCTTGAAAAGTCCTTGAATTTTCTTCCCAAAGATCTGTATGAACCCTGGTAACTTACTAACTTACTAACTAATTAACCACCAACCAACCAACCAACCAACCAACACGCAGAACATCTTGCACACACGTTAAATCCTGTTCCGCTTTGCGTAAGAGTAGGCCATCGTGTGCCAATGGGAACAGTTGACATTTACAAAACTGCATACACACGGGGACTGGATGTAAAAAAGCATAAGTTATCCCATTATCCTCGATATAAAAGAATAAAATAAAATAAATAAACAAGATAAAAACTAACTAACTAAATCAAAGGCTGTGCCAGAAACTGCATCACCATTGGCACTTGGAATGTAGGAACACTAAGAGCCACAGGCAAAGTGGAAGAACTTAACACATGAGATGGCCAGATACCAATGGCACATCCTTGGGCTCTGTCAAGTAAGGTGGGAAAAACATGGGAGAAACAACGACCCTGGAAGGCCACAGAATATACTTCAGTGGAAAACGGGATAAGCATGAACAGCTAGTGAATACACTTGGCCCACATAAAAAATCCAGAAGATGGACATGGCATAGTCCAAATGGTGAACACCACACCCAAATAGATTACATCATAGTGAAGAAAAACTCTGCCTAGGACGGTCCCAAGCCCGGCTGAAAAAGGAGGAGGGTTAGGCGTAGGGTTAGCTACCCTGCCCTGTGAAAAAACCTCTAGCTACAGATACACCAAACAGCAATTTAACAGACATCGCGGACCTGGGGAGGGATGGACCTCCAGCTGGAAGGTGTATGAAGTCAGACGGTGAAAGCCAGAGCCATCTGGAAGCCGTCAGACCGAAGACCATCATCTCCACCAGGACCACCACATCCATCGGCCAGATGCGAAAAAGATGGGCAAGATGTGGGGACAACAGGAATGCCTAGCCCAGAACCAAGATGCCTGGAGACAGCTGGTTGGCGGCCTATGCCCCAGAAGGGACCACAGGCAGACATTGTTGCGTGCATGTTTGTGAGGGTGTCATACAGAAAGAAAAGGGACGAACTCACGAAGACAGTCTCCATGTTCAGCTCAGTATAATCTCAAAACCAAAACCATACCAAACATAACATCCGGAGCTAGCGACTCCTCATTCTCGTACACGTAACATCTTCCCCCTCATGGATTTCTGAAGCTTATAAAGTGCTGTTGCTTAATGAATAATGAATTAATTCTGATCAATCTTGTATGACCATTAAGCTTTAACATAAAAAAACCACACATAAAAGAAAACAAGATGTATCTCAAATTGGGGTTGTCAATCAGTAAAGTCTGTGGTATTTTTACGTCTTTCTTGTAGTGTCCATTGAGATGTTTTAAAACAGCTTTCTTGCTGTGTATCAAACAAATTGTAAGGAAGGAAGTTTGTTCCTCAATACCACAACCTAAAGTGAACTGAAGCCTAGTGGAGAAGTAAAAATGAAATCCTCACACTAAAATCTAAATATGCCACGACGTGCAATGATATACTTTTATCTTCCCTTTCATGGAACAAATAAGAACATTTTTATTAACTTTGAACTGAATAGAGGTATCGTGACTTGATTCTTAATGTGACTTTTGACAATTGCTTATAAATCAAGCGTTTATCTGGGCTTCACTGTTCTGCCCGATCGGGTAACCATGGCTGGTACGGGTCGTGGGGCCTGAGGTGACCCGTGCTGATAAAAGGTCGTGGGGCCTGTGGTGACCCATGGAGGTCGTGGGGCCCATGGTGACCCATGGAGGTCATGGGGCCTGTGGTGACCCTTGGAGGCTGTGGTGCCTGTGGTGACCCATGGAGGTCGTGGGGCCCGTGGTGACCCATGGAGGTCATGGGGCCTCTGGTGACCCATGGAGGTCGTGGGGCCTGTGGTGACCCAGGTCTGGTTGTTGCCATGGATGTCGTCTCAGGGATGTGGCTCCAGGAGTTTGTTGGGGTGGGTGTGGCATTCTCCTGGTTGGTACGCTCCTGTTGAGGCGGCCTGGGTTGCAGTTGTACCACAGCATGCTGTCCGTTGGGATGGGCATCGCTCATCTGCACAGGGCGGGGACGTGTAGGTGTGCGTGAGGGATGGCTTGCTGTGGGGCGTTTGAGTGGAGCAAGGGACTGAGCAGCCGCTGCTGTAGCCTAGCGGTTAGGGCGTTGGACTCGTAATCTAAAGGTAGCGGGTTCGATCCCAGCTTTCGGCTATGGTGGTGTGCCCTTGGAAAACTTCAAAAGGCACTTTACGGCTATTTTCTCACCCCACCCAGGTGTAAAAGGGGGTACCAACCTTGTGTTGGGGGTTAACCCTGCGATAGACTGGCGTCCTATCCAGGGGGGAGTCTATGACTCTCAGTCGCTTAACGCCACAGAAACCGGGATAAGCACCGGCCTGATGAGCCTTAGGCTCGGGACAGACTTTAACTAAGGGACTGAGCGGAGGAAAATCCTGTTGCAATGGTAGACTCTCCCATCTGGAGTCTGTACATCATAGGACCTGCTTGTCTGCCTGTCAACAATGATACCGCTTTTCCACAGTTTTGTTAAGTTGTCGATTGGTTGTATCTTGACTGCGTCTCCCCTAGTCAAGGGTTTGAGGTCTTTGCTATTGCAGTGGTATTCAGCTGCTGCTTGACGTTTGTTTTCCAGTAGGTGTTTTTCTTGTTTGAGGTAGTCTCCAGCAGTGGGTTGTAGCAGTGTGAATGTGGTGGGAAGTGCCGTCTTTGTTCGTCTGCCCATGAGGCGCTGTGTTGGGGTTGATGTCATTCCATCTTCAGGTGTGTTTCTCAGGTTCAGTAGTCCAAGATAAGGATCTCCTTTTGCATACACTGATACAGGCATTTCTTCATCATGTTCTTGGCTACCCTCACAGCTGCTTCTGCAGCCCCATTGCTCTGACTGTGTCCAGGACTAGATGTCACATGCCTGAAGCCCCAACTGCGGTTGAAGGATCTGAATTGTTGTGACAAGAACTGTGGGCCATTGTCACTTACAACAGTCAGGGATGCCATGACAGGCGAAGTGATGTTTCAGTTTGTTGACAACTGTCTCCGCAGTGGTCTCAGGTAGGTAATCCACTTCAAAGAAATGACTGAAATAGTCTACAGTGATGAGGTAGTTTCTTCCCTGGATGGTGAAAATGTCAGTTCCCACCTTTTCCCAAGGGCGATCTGGAACATCATGCATATAGAGTGTCTCCGCTGGTTGATGTACACTGTGGGAAGTGCATACGTCACATGCTTCAATGAAGTGTCGAATTTCGGCCGACATTCTTGGCCAGAAGATGAGTTCTGGTGCTCTGCGTAAAGAAGAGTTGATGCCTGAGTGTCCAGCATGGACCTTCTCTTTCATTTCCTGCTGCATGTTAGGCGGTAAAAACTATTCTGTTTCCCTGAGGATAATTCCATCCTGTATTGTGAGTTCGTCTCTGTAGTCAAAGTAGGGCGTGACTGAGTGTGGGCATTCTTGTCTGGATGTTGGCCATCCTCTGAGAATGACCTCTTTGAGATCAGACAGCGTAGAGTCTCCTGCAGTCTTTGTTTTGATTTCTTCCAGGCATCGTGGTGCCAATGGAGAGAGCGTCAGTGAGTTGATGTTCTCGGACTCTGTGTCTCCACCCGATGAGACAGGTGCTCAGGATAATGCGTCTGCTACAGGCATCTGAAGCCGCCGCTGTAGTCTAGTGGTTAGGGCGTTGGACTCGTAATCTAAAGGTTGCGGGTTCGATCCCAGCTTTCCCCGGCTATGGCGTTGTGCCCTTGGAAAAGGCACTTTACAGCTATTTTCTCACCCCACCCAGGTGTAAAAGCGGGTACCAACCTTGTGTTGGGGGTTAACCCTGCGATAGACTGGCGTCCTATCCAGGGGGGAGTCTATGACTCTCAGTCGCTTAACGCCACAGAAACCGGGATAAGCACCGGCCTGATGAGCCTTAGGCTCGGGACAGACTTTAACTAACTAACTTTAACATTGAGGGGCCTTGTGTCACACCACAGTGTGTGGAACGACCTCTTTGAGTGCCACAGAAACGCCGGCAGCAACGACAAAGACAACGGTCTGCTAGGTGCCAACCCAGGTGTAAGCAGACAAAACCTATGCCTGCGCATCATGTGCCACCACTGGGAGGTGGTGCAGAGCCAAGTGTTCACCATGGACACCTGCCTGCAACTGTACCATCAAACCGGCGAGATGAACAGTGCCAGAAAATCTGCTCTCAATAGTTCTGGTGGTAGTTCTGGCTATGAGTCAGAGACTGAACCTGTTCCTGTTGGTGATTCCACTCCTGTTCCAGGCCTGAAAAGCTCTCTGCAGCCAGCCTCAAAATCAAAAGGGAAAAAGTCTCTCAGGTAAGTATGCAAGTGCTAGTTTTCTTTAAATGTTTCAAGCAGAAGGTTTAGAAACAGTGGGAAAAGAAGAGAAAAAGTAAGGAGCTTAACATCTGCTCAGAAGTGACATTTTGGTATATTCATTATTTTGTTTAATGTGAAGAATCATGATCTAAAAGATTGTGAATTTCATATGTTGGTCATTTGGTATGTTGATGATTTTTTAGCTGTTGATTTTGACATGTTTGGTCATACAACATGGTTATATTATGGATTTGGGTTTGGTATGGGTTTTGAGTGCAAGTCTGGTCAGTTAGTATATCCATGATGTTGTAAGATTTAAGAATAACCATGCTGTGGTTTATTTCATACATGAAGGGACAGCAGAGAGACATCCAGAGTCATGAACTTGATGTGGGCCGGCCTCCCCTAGAGTGTAAGGAAGATTAAAGGCCCAAAACACTTGTTTGAAGGGGGCTTCTCCTCTGAGGACTCTCTGCTGCCATGCTCTACGCGAGTTTCTTACCACTCATATTTGGTAGACAAGGTAAAATGTTTTGAAAAATGAGGCAAAACTACATTGAGAAAATTGTCCCAAGTTAACAAGCCAGAGTGAGGAAAGATGTTCAAATAACAAGTCCTCTTTACTGTTAAAGTTAATTTTAAGAAAACATCAGTTGGACATGAAAATAATTTTGGATCAGAAGACTTTTTTTTGTTTTTGACATAAGTTTTGTGTGTGTTGTGGAGCTTCTAGTCAAGTGTACAACATTGTTGTGACGATGAAGGTGTTAAAAACACCTTATGGTTGATCAACTAGTACATTTTTATTATTGATTTTTGATTGTGGTCATTGGATACCAGGTGGAAATATTGAGTGGAATTTAAAATATTTTTCTTTGCATTGGATAGTGGTTTTGAGGAAATTTGTTAAAAGAACAAGTCCCAGCTATCTGCTATTTTTCAAAGAAAAAAAAAAAAGTATGTTGTAACTTTACCCGGTTTAAAAGAACCAGGTTGAGTAAGGCCCTGATGAAACTATGTTGATGTTCAGTGATATGAGGAATGTTGTTCAAAAAGCAACCCCTCAATAATCTACAGGGCAACAATATGTTTCATTAATTGAGCGGGTCGTCGAGAGAATTGTGTCAGCAGGCAGAAGAAAAGAGTTTGAAAATTCTTGCTTGAGTAGCAACCCCTCTGTAGTCTGCTAGTTTATGATTTTGTCCTGACTAGAGAAGATATTTGTCAAAATACAAATTTTCTGTGGCCAGTCGTAACATTTAATGTTAAATCAAAAGCTGTGCTGTAGTCCATTGTTCACATAACAGATCTTTATCAGACATTAGCAGTATGAGTACAGGGAAGTAACCCAGTATATCAGGAAATTACAAGTTGTTTTTATGATTATATTGTTAAAATAACAGGGATCGTAAAGGCCTAAGATGTGTTTTCCTTGATATTGTGTTGCGAAGAGTTGATTTAGCACCATGATTTGTTTTGATGATTATAATGTTAAAAGAACATTTATCATTTTATAAACATAATTTTGTGGGTGCATTGTATTCTCCTGATGTAGTGTGGAGAGCTGTTGCCAGATTCAGCTGCAGTTGTTATAACTGGCAGAAGGATTAATCATTTTGAAAATGCTTTGAGGAGTTTGATGATTTGAGAAGTTGGCATTTGGTTTGTTTTTATTTTTGTGTGTTTTGTGTTTCACCTGGGTAGTTGTTATTTTTGTGTGTGTCAGTGCGGACGCTGACAGAGTTTGTGGGGGGAGATGTAACCAGGTGGTTTTGTGTAGCTCTATGTGTGAGCTTGTTGGGCATTTAGTTTAGGTTATAAACAGCCAAACAGATATTTGGTGTGGTCAGAATAGATGAGATCTTCTGTTCATTTTACAAAGTATCTTAGTTTGTAATGGGTACGACATATTTGTATTTTTATGTGAAGTTGATGATTGAATCTCTTTGATCTTAATGATTCCTATGTAACTAATTAGTTCTTATGTATTCCATTTTGTTCTTATGATTTTGTTGTCAGTGGGATGAGATGAGATATATTTTATTGTAATGATTTTTGGATTTATCAAGAGAGAGAACTCTACCTTGCATTTTGAACACAAAGAATCAGACTGACATAGGAAAGAAAATCTTTAATAGCAACTTTAATAAATCATATTATTTATTCATATTCATGGATATGATTGTTGAAAGATTGATCTTGACTCGATTCAACTCGACCCCAGTGAAGATTATCTATTTTCATCGTAAATTAGTATTTTCACCTATTGCATCATATCAGTATAAGAACATTGAATTCACGATCGGCAAAGCAGTTCTAATTCATAAGTAAAGGAATATTTTATATACTGTAGTGTGCAATTCTCAGTTGTGTGTAATAAACTTTATGTAGATAAATGAAATATAACTTAATTTAGGTTGTAATAGATCGTAAGGCATATGACGGTTTGAACATGATGATTAGCCTAACGCTTGTTCTTTGTTCTAAACGAATTTGAATCTCGTCGAACTGAATTTTATAAAATGCAGACATTAAAATATCGATCTATGGTATATTTTGGGTTTATATATAAATGAACATTAGGTCGGATTATGTTAATATAGATAATTTGTATTATTAGAGATCGTTCATTCTTTTGATCTTACGAACAGCTTTGTAAGCAAAGCTGATGCGCACGCAGTAGATCGGAAAACGTGTTTTTGCATCGCTGTTTAATTATTAATATCTCATCTCATGGACACTGCTAGCTAATAACATGCATATGTATACAATCTGTGAATGATTATTCTTCCTTTTATATACATTAAGTATTAGGCTCTGCTGGACTCTTAGTGTTTTATTATCGAAAGTTTGAATGTAAACCTGTTAAAAATGTGTCTTCTCAGAGGCTTTAATCGCCTTTAGCTCGCAGTTAGATAGTTGTTGTGTAAAGTGCGTTAATGCATTTTAAAGCTTGTGTTTCCTAGTTTAAATTTAGTTATATAATATGTTTAGCTTTGTTGCGCAGACAGCGAGATAATCACTGTTGAAGCTGCGTAAGGAAACACAAATTTCCTCCATTTTAAGTTTGAAGTGGCCCGAATTGTCTGCTGCCGCGCGGGGCTGTCTTTGCAGTCCGTGGGGTGGGTATATATTCAGGGGTGGTTAGGGTGGCTAGTCAGACAGGTTTGCAGACTAGGTTAGACCTGTAGGGGTGCAGAATAGGCCT
>CM060350.1:5457278-5481705 GCA_030674155.1 Stramonita haemastoma
GCACATATTGATGACACATGCACACACACACACACACACACACACACACACACACACACACACAACACACACACACACACACACACACACACAGTGACACACACACACACACACACACACACGCACACACACACACACACACACACACACATATACTGTGACATAGTGATGTACTCACACACATACTCACACATCTGACATGTATACTGTCTGTCTGCTTGTCTGTCTATCTCTCATTCTCTGTCTGTCTGTCTGTCTGTCAGTCTGTCTATCTGTCTGTCTGTCTGTCTGTCTGTCTGTCTGTCTGTCTGTCTGTCTGTCTGTCTGTCTGTCTGTCTGTCTGTCTCTCTCTCTCTCTCTCTCTCTCTCTCTCTCTCTCTAGCGAGTAAAAATGTACTTAAACATTTGCTTAGCGTTCACAAAAGAGCCATTAAAATTGTCATTAACAAGGCATCTACTCTAACAGACTTTGACTATAAACAAGCAAATATACTTCCCCTCCCAGCCAAGTTAATTTACAATAAAGGCATTCTCATGTATAAAATACTCCATGGTAAGACTCCACATTCTCTTAGGAATATGTTTACTTATAATAGTTATCGACATTCGCACAAAATAAATGTTCCTTTCACAACAATTAATCTTTATAAGTCTAGCCTTATGTACTCTGGAGGATGGCTATGGAATAATATTCCAGAGCTCCTAAAATGTGAATCTAATTTTTCTAGATTTAAAACCAACATGTTTAATTACTTAATGAGTCTCTCTGATTTAACATTCCTTTCTCCAAACATGTATTGAACACAAACACGTATTGAACTGATCTATTATCAACACTATTATTGTCACTCAGCATGTAGCTTACCGTTTGTCGTGGTCGTTCATATCATCACCATCATTATCATCATTATCACCATCATCGTCATCCTCATCCTCAACACCATCATCCTCATTAGCGTCTTTTTGTCACCCTCATCATAGTTTGTGTTATAATTATCATCATCATCATTGTTCTTGTTGCTATTAATATGATTATTTACATGACTAGATGGTCGGATGCTTTTTTTTTTTTTTTTTTTTTTTTTTTTTTTTTTTTTTTTTTTTGATATGGAAATGTTAATATTTGCAAAATAATTATGCTCTCTCTCTCTCTCTCTCTCTCTCTCTCTCTCTCTCTCTCTCTCTCTCTCTCTCTCTCTCTCCCTCTCCCTCTCTCCCTCTCCTTCCCCATACTCTCCTGTCTGGTATTTAAATTTGTATTCCTAATATATTCTTTGTTTTGATTTTCCACGTATTCTTCAAAAAAGAAATTGTTCATTGTTTGGTTGAGAGGTTGGTTTTCTTGATTGTTGGTTATTTGTGTTCTTTTATGCCCAGAGGGCTGGTTGTAAAAAAGCATGTTTGCTTATGCCATTACCCTCTTTAAATAAAATTTATTCAATTCAATTCAATTCAATTCAATTCAATTCAATTCAATTCAATTATTCAATTCAATTCAATTCAATTCAATTCAATTCAATTCTCTCTTCTCTCTCTCTCTCTCTCTCTCCTCTCTCTCTCTCTCTCTCTCTCTCTCTCTCTCTCTGCTATTGCTGTATTGGTGTAACTGTAATGGTGTAATGGTGTAGTGTGTGGCTTTTATCTATCAATCATAAAAACTATTTTTAAAAAAAGATTTAAGGTATGTAAACTGTAAGCTCTCTTGGTGTTGTTTTAGATGCTTGTGCACTTGTTGCGAGTTGTGCTGAATTGAAGCAAACTTTTATTCGAATTATTTTCTTTTTTTTGTAATTATTTTTACTTTTATTTTAATTTTCTATTTTGACTTGATTTTGTTCATGCCACATTTAGATAGAAAATATTTTGGTTGTTTTTACTGAAATGAAAAAATATAACCTCTCTCTCTCTCTCTCTCTCTCTCTCTCTCTCTCTCTCTCTCTCTTCTCTCTCTCTCTCTTTCCTCTCTCCTCTCTCTCTCCCTCCCCTTCCTCTTCCCTCTCAGTCTCACCCTCTCACCTCCTCTAATCTCTATGTCAGGGGGGGGGGGGGGGGGGGGGGGGGGGCTGTTTACTCAGTAGCACAAGTGCAGAATTTTCATATTCAGTGTAATTGTCTTTTTTATTATTATTATGTACAGGGTGAGTAAGTGTAGAATCTTACATTGAAATCATGGAGTTTGCGGAATTCATTAAGACACCTATGGTGAACAACGTGACACTGAGGCGCCCTTTCATGGAACCAATGGAAGGCACGCTGTGTGTCACTGGTCACCAGCTGATACTGTCGTCTCGTCGAGAAGATCATGAAGAACTATGGGTGAGTATTACTAAAATTAACTTATGAAAAGTGAAAACATGATAATGATGAGATTGTCTATGATTTAATCAGAATGAGAATGGTAAATGATGATGATTAACAAAATGACAATAATGATTATGGTAATGATGAAAATAATAATATGATAACAATTATAGTAAAATAACAATGATTATAATAGTATTATGATACTAAATGGCTATGATAATGATAATACTTTAGTATTTTGGGACACATTATTCCAAACTTTTTTTTTAGCTCATTATGATTTAAACCATATATCATGATGTCTTTTTATTGTATTGGCTATACTTATACTCATAGTGTAGGCCTTTTTTTTAAAAATTAATTAATTAATTTATTTATTCTTTTTATATCAAGGATAATGGAATAAGCAGTCATTGCTTTTTTACATCCAGTCCCAGTGTGTATGCAGTTGTGTAAATATTGTCATCTGTTCCCACCGGCACACAATGGCCTTCTCTTATGAAAAGCGGAACAGGATTTAACGTACATGCAAGATGTTTTGTGTGCGTTCGCACACAGGACCTTGGTTTACAATTACAGTCTCATCCGAAAGGGTTTTGGGAAGAGCGGAGTCAGCACTGATGTTAACTCCAGAGGAAAAATCTCCTCCAATGGGAATCAAACTCGGGTTGTCTAATTGGCAGCGCAGTGTTCTGACCACTTGGCTATCCCGTCCCCCCACTAAATGGAGTGAATGTCTTCATAAACTCATGGCTTAACTCACAGCCCATTAGCACTGTTCTCAAGCCAGTAAAGGCCATAGCAAAACAGTAAACAACATGGATGGCTTTGAAAAACAAAGGGAGAAACCCTTTGAAAGTCTGTTTGAATAAATTATGTAAACTCAGAAAGTTAAGAAACTTGTTCACTTTTTGGATAATATATGTTCATGTCTTAGTACTCTTACTGTTATAATATATGGAACCCATTTTCAGTTGTGTTTTTTTTTTCTCCTCTTCTCTATATATATTTGCCGGTGCTGATTTTTGTGATAATGTTTTTGCTTGCCAGGTGAAGGGGGGGGGGGGGGCATGAATTAGTAGGGCGACCTTCCATCCCAGCTGATGCTAATCATAGCAGGAATTGACCACACTTGGACTTGGTAAAAAAAAGAAGGGGTGTGCTAATTTTAACACTGGGCCCTGGACTCAGTCTTTTTTTTTTTTCTTTTTTTTTTTTTTTTCTTTTTTTTTTTTTTTTTTTTACTGAGTTATGCTGGATTTGCATACTGTGGGCTATAGCATTATTTCTAGTAATCCATGGTTGGTTGGCCGCCGCTGTAGTCTAGTGGTTAGGGCGTTGGACTTGTAATCTAAAGGTTGCGGGTTCGATCCCAGCTTTCCGCTATGGCGTTGTGCCCTTGGAAAAGGCACTTTACGGGCTATTTTCTCACCCCACCCAGGTGTAAAAGGGGTACCAACCTTGTGTTGGGGGGTTAACCCTGCGATAGACTGGCGTCCTATCCAGGGGAGAGTCTATGACTCTCAGTCGCTTAACGCCACAGAAACCGGGATAAGCACCGCCCTGATGAGCCTTAGGCTCGGGACAGACTTACTTTAACTATGCTGAATTGGCATGCTGTGGGCTATAGCATTATTTCTAGTAATCCATGGTTGTTTGTGTTCAGTTGTTGCTGTGTGGAGAAGCACCTCAGTGGGGCTATAGCATTATTTCTAGTAATCCATGGTTGGTTGAGCTGCTGCACTAGTCTAGTGGTTAGGGCGTTGGACTCGTAATCTAAAGGTTGCGGGTTCGATTCGAGGGGGGAGTCTATGACTCTCAGTCGCTTAACGCCACAGAAACCGGGATAAGCACCGGCCTGTTGAGCCTTAGGCTCGGGACAGACTTTAACTATGGTTGGTTGGGTTTTGTTTTGTGTTCAGTTGCTGCACAGTGTGGTGGACAGCGTGGAGAAGCGGCTCAGTGGGGCGGGGGGCACGGTCACCCTCAAGTGCAAGGACTTTGTCCACCTGCAGCTGGACCTGCCCACAGCTGAGGACTGTCTGAATGTGGCCGCCTCTGCTGAACAACTCTCCAACATTGGTCAGTACAGTACAGATAGTCTGTAGTGATGTCAGAGAGAGAGAGAGAGAGACATTGGTGTGTGTGTGTGTGTGTGTGGCCGTGGCTGCCTCTGCTGAACAGCTCTCCAACATTGGTCAGTTATCTGTATGTACACTACAGGCAGTCTGTGGTGATGTGGACCTCAGGGATAGATTGAGACTTGGGTGTGTGTGTGTTATTGTATTGTTATTGTATTCTTTTATATCGAGGATAATATGTGTGTGTGTTTGTGTGTGCAGATGACATCAGTTTGAAGTACCCGTTTTTCTACCGGCCCTTGTTCGAGGTGCTGGAGAACGGGTGGGAAGCCTTTCAGCCGGAGAGAGAGTTTGGCCGCTTCAAGGAAATCTCAGACGACTGGCGGCTCAGCTACGTCAACAGTGGCTTCAATGTAATTTTTGTTTTGATTTTTGTCTTAATTTTGTACCACTTTATGTCACAGCAGATTTTTCTGCGTGAAATTCGGGCTGCTCTCTCTTCCCGGGGAGAGCGCGTCGCCACAAGTGCAACGCCTACCTTTTTTTTTTTTTTTTCTTGCATGCAACGGTATTTGTTTCCCTATCAGAGTGGCTTTTTTCTACAGAATTTTGCCAGGGTCAACCCCCTTGTTGCCATGGGCACTTTTACATGCGTTAAATAATGATGTGTAACACACGGGACCTCGGTCTATCGTCTCATCCGAAAGACAAAAATGTAAGGCCCGGCCTGTCTCTGTTTTTCCTGTGCCAACACTTTTCCTTCTGTTTTTTTTTCTCTTCCTTAGCTCACAGCTCTGACGTTCACACATGGTGAGATTTTGCGTATGCAACTGTTTGACATCACACTGCGTGCAAATCCAGCATAAATCTGTCAAGGGCCTGGGACTTGGTGCTAAAATTAGTACTTTCCTTTTTTTTAAAGTAGGTTTGCTATGAACTTTAGATTGGAAATCAAAAATAAGTTGAAGCTCTACTCAACACAAAAACTGTAAAGATTTCAGATGATGTCTGTAAATACAATACAATTATGCCTACAGTTGTGGGCATTTTTATACTGTGTATCTCCTCTCCTGCTATAATCAGTACCAGCTGGCCCCAGCTGGGCTGGGCTGGGATGGGATAGAATAAGATAGCAGCAGAGAGTAGCTCTCTTCTCTGCCTTCTCTTTATCAGGTGGCATATGTAATGCCTGGTCTATCTCCTGTGCTTGTAACTAACTCTGCAGGAGGTTTGCCCACTGGCCTCAAGCCAACACAATCTGACTTCGGAGCAACTCTTTGGTGGAGTTTTTTGGGTTTTTTAAAAAACAAGACTCATGCTAGGTATATTGATGTTTCTGTTAAACACTTAACATAAATTCTGTGCATATATCCCGGGATAAGATAGCTCTGTGGTCAGAGCGCTTGCTTTCCCCCAGCCAAGGTTAAGCAGCATCAAGCATAATTACCAATTGGATGGGTGACCATTTGCACGCCTTGGCTTCACTACAGTCTCCCAGTTCACCCACCTGTCAATGGGTACCTGCCCTCTTTTAGGGTCAGGGAAGGTAAGGCAGCGAGGTAGAGGAGATGGGCGCCGCCCTCAACATGCTGGCCCCTAGAGAAGCTGAGGTCTCTTATGCCTCACTTCCCTACGACCACATAGGTTATGGAACACCTTTACCTTACCTTTACCTTTTTTACCTATAGTTAGTTAAAGTCTGTCCCGAGCCTAAGGCTCATCAGGCCGGTGCTTATCCGGTTTCTGTGGCGTTAAGCGACTGAGAGTCGTAGACTCCCCCCTGGATAGGACGCCAGTCTATCGCAGGGTTAACCCCCAACACAAGGTTGGTACCCCTTTTACACCTGGGTGGGGTGAGAAAATAGCCGTAAAGTGCCTTTTCCAAGGGCACAACGCCATAGCCCAAAGCTGGGATCGAACCCGCAACCTTTTAGATTACGAGTCCGACGCCCTAACCACTAGACTACAGCTTTTTACCTATATATTGTATATACATAAATCCCATCTTTTCCCATCACTGCCCACAGGTGTGCCCCACCTACCCTCAAGCCGTGATCGTGCCCAAAGCTGCGGACGATGAAACGCTGATCAAAGCTGCGGCCTTCAGGATGGGGGGTCGCTTCCCCGTCTTCAGCTTCTTCCACAAGGAAAGCAAGGTGAGGGAGGCCTTACACAGTCAGCATTTTGGAGGGTTGGCCGAGGGTTGCATCATGATGATGATGATGATGATGATGATGATGATGATTCTTCTTCTTCTTCTTCTTCTTCTTCTTCTTCTTCTTCTTCTTCTTCTTCTTCTTCTTCTCTCATTCGCTTTACGCTGTTCTTCTTCTCTCATTCGCTTTACGCTGTCAGATGTGTCTGGGAAAAATAATGGCATGTCCTTTCCAGCTCCAAAGGTTGCATGACTATGAACACATATGTTTATGCTGGGACTTGCCTCCACAGTGACAGGCAACATCAAGTAGGCATCCATAAGTTTGGGAAGACTATGGAGTTGCGCTCTAGGCTTTAGAACCTAGAGCACAAAGCCTGGGTTAGTAAGTATGGAGGGCAAGCTGTTACCCTTGCAGCAGTCCTCCCCTCTCCACATCGCTGGAATGGTCCATTTGAAAGGCAGTCGATATGACTGGTTCCAGTACCGTTGCAGGAGCCACCAGAACGTTGCCATATACAGCCCCGAACCACCCTTGGGACTCCAACTCCCTGATTTTTCCTCAGGGATGGTGTCTAAACATGACACCTGTGTGCATACTGTTTTTTTTAATTTTGTTGTCATCCATTCCTACAGGCGCACAATGGCTTGCTCTTCTGAAAGGCGGAACAGGTTTGTAATGTGTGTGCAAGATGTTCTGCATGAGTTTGCACACAGAGCCTTGATTTATAGTCTCATCTGAATGACAACATTATGCACAATCACTATAGGTAAAAAAAAAAAAAAACCTCTTTAAAAAGTATACTTTAACAAAGATTCTAAAAGAGCTAACTTCAGCAATTCCAGTACAGGCAACGCAACATAATTTGATAAATTTATGTTAGAATCTTCAAAGATTTTCACTGTTTGGTGTGTCTGTGTCTGTGTGTGTGTCTTGGGGGGGGGGGGGGGGGGTTTGTTTACTGCCTTTTTCCTTTTCTTCTGGTTGCTTTTTGTTTTGGTTTGGTTTTTTGGAAGGGGGGGGGTGAGATTTCTGGAGAGTGGTGGGTGTTTTGTATTTGGCTTGTTTGCTGGGCTTTTTTTTCATTTTGTTAATTTGATAAGTCAGTGGTGTGGTAATATTTCTAGAAACAAAAAAGCAAATTTTCTTTTTTGTCCAACACTCAGACAGCAACCACTGTTTTCTAACACATGAGCAAAAATTCAATGCGCTGCCATTAAGCACCTGACAAGTCAGGCCCAGCACATCCATCTTTGGCATGGGAGAGAAAATCTTTGAAGTCTTCCTGGGAAAAAAAAGGCAGGAGAATGTTTGACTAAGAAGGCAGAAAATAGACGAGAAGATGGAGACAAAAAGAAAAGGAACAATGCAGAAACAAAGAGAGGGATAGAAAAGAGGGAATTCCTAGCACATCATTTCCAGAAGGTGGGGATGCTGTTTATACTAACAGGCCCCTGGCATCCCTCAGGAAAAAAAAAAAAAAAAGAGCGAAGGAGGGCAAGGATCTTCGACTTAGAAAAGTTGAGGAGGAAAAATGTTAAGTCTGTCTTGTACAAAAAAATCGATAAATAAATAAATAAAATAAAATAAAATAAAAATTTTTAAGTCTGTCTTGTATTAAGATTTTTTTTAATTGACATGGTGACAGCCCTGATACAACCTCTGTGGTTTGAGTGGGGGGGGGGGGGCTGTAAACAACAAGATTGGATTGGATTGGATTGGATGTGTGTTTTCAGGCAGTTGTTGGTGTTGTTGTTGTTGTGCGTTCCCCAGCTTAACACGCTGGGGGTCACCCAGAATGTGCCCTCTGACTCACTCATCCCACCTGGGAATTATGGTGAGATTGAAATTGCACACTGAGTGAGAAGTTTGCCTGTATGACTGTTTTCAAGTACCTCGCCATAATAGGCAGCCATACTCCAACTTCAGAAGATTTTTTCTCTCCTTTAAAGGAGAGAGTGCAGGTTGTTACGTTATTAAGAGCTTGTCATGGCTGAAGGCAATCTCAAAACAACATTTTACAACATAACAACATTTTAATGTAGACCTTGGCAGTAAGCTGACATCACTCTCCCCACAAGTCCTTCGGATGAGACTTTAAACCGAGGCCCATGTGCGATCGCATGCAGAACATCTTGCGCACATGTTAAATCCTGTTCGGCTTTTCGTAAGAGTAGGTCAGTGTGTGCCAGTAGGAACAGATGAAAAAATCGAACTGAATGTCAAAGTCATTCGGATGAGACTATAAACTGAGGTCCCGTGTGCGAACACACGCAGAACATCTTGCGCACACGTTAAAATCCCGTTCCGCCTTTCAGAAGAGCAGGCCATCGTGTGCCGGTAGGAGCGGATGACAAAATTATATATAAAAATATAAAAAAAACAGTATGCACACAGGTGTCGTGTTTAGACACCATCCCTGAGGGGAAAAAAAAATAATGGGTAGGCGCTGCACTTGTGGCAACGCGCTCTTCCCGAGGAGAGCAGCCCCAATTTCACGCAGAGAAATCTGCTGTGACATAAAGTGGTATAAAATTTTATTTTAAAATGACATTTACAAAAACTGCATACACACGGGGACTGGATGTAAAAAAGCACAAGAGTGCTTATTCCATTATCCTCGATATAAAAGAAAAAAAAGAAAAAAAAAGAAAAAAATAACTGACACAGCTTTTGGCCCTGGCCAATGTTCAGGCGGTGTTGATGCGGAGCAGTCAGCCATTGACGGGGCAGTCAGGGCGGCGGTGCAAGGAGGACGAGAAGCTGATAAACTGTGTGCTGGGCAAGGGTCGCCGTGGTTACATCGTCGACACCCGCGCACAGACCGTGGCCAAAGTCGCCCAGAGCAAAGGTAGGGAGGGGCTTCGGTGGTCCAGAAAAAAATTTTTTTTAAAGGATTGGTGGTCCATGACAGAATTAATGTGATAGCTTAACACCGTCATATTTGAGCCCCATGACAGAATTAATGTGATAGCTTAACACTGTCATATTTGAGCCCCATAACAAAATTAATGTGATTGCTCATTGTTGTCATATACACAGGGTGACTTCTAACCCTATGATAAAAGTATGATTGTTCAATGTTGTCATGTATATAGGAGGTGGATTTGAACCCTATAACAGAATTAATGTGATTGCTCAACACTGTCATATTTGAACCCCATGACAAAATAAATGTGATAGCTCACCACTGTCATGCACAGGAGGAGGATTTGAACCCGAGGCTCACTACCCACAGTGGCGGCGCATCCATCAGCCCATCGAACGCAGACAGGCGTTCCACGACTCCCTCATCAAGATGATCGAAGGTAAGTCTTTTTTCTTTTTTTTTGGTAACAGTCACTTTTTTGTAAATTTTCCCCCAACGTTCAGTACAAACAGCATCCCCACCTTTTGGAAAATTCTGTGCGCGATAAATTTCCTCTTTTCTATCACTCTCTGCCTTGTTCCTTTTCTTCTTGTCACCTCTTTCTTGTCTAAATGTTCTGCGTTCTTGGTCCATTCACCTTTTGTTTGTTGTTTTTTTCCCCCCAGGAAGAGTTAAAAGATGAAAATTTCTCTCTTATGCTGAAGTCGGATGTGCTGGGCCTGACTTGTGAGGCACTTATTTTTTATTTATTTTATTCTTTTATATGGAGGATAATGGGATAAGCACTCATGTGCTTTTTTTTTCATCCAGTCCCTGTGTGTATGCAGTTGTGTAAATATTGTCATCTGTTCCCACAGGCACACAATGGCCTACTCTAACGAAAAGCAGAACAGGATTTAACGTGTGCGTAATATGTTCTGCGTGCGTTCGCACACAGGGCCTCGGTTTACAGTCTCATCCGAAAGACTTTTGGAGAGAGTAGAGTCAGCACTGATGTTAACTCCAGGGGAAAAATCCCCTCCAACAGGAATCGAACCTGGGTCATCAAATTACCAGCGCAATGTTGTGACCACTAGGCTATCCCGTCCCCCTTAGTTAATGGCAGTGTGTGATGCAATTTCACTCGTAAAACAGACAACAGTTGTTAGTGTCTTGAGCATTAGACGATGAAGAAGATGACATATTTGTGTGGTTTTGTTGTTGTTGTTGTTGTTGTTGTTTATTAATGTTGTTATCATCATCATCATCATCGTCGTAGTTGTTGTTGTTGTTGTTGCTGTTACTACTACTACTACTACTACTACTACTACTACTACTACTACTACTACTACTACTACTACTATAATTACTATCATTTTCATCATAGTTTGTGCATCTCTGTCATTCACCACCTCTCTGTCTGTCTGTCTGTCTATCCATCTCTTGTTTCACTGTATCTCTCTCTCTGTGCTAACTGTACAGCCAGCAGTGACAGTGGAGCCACTATGGACAAATGGCTGTCTGTCTGTCTGTCTGTCTGTCTGTCTGTCTGTATAATGACTGTATCTCTCTCTGTGCACTAACAGCCAGCAGTGACAGTGGAGCCACTATGGACAAATGGCTGTCTGTATAATGTCTGTATCTCTCTCTGTGCACTAACAGCCAGCAGTGACAGTGGAGCCACTATGGACAAATGGCTGTCTGTATAATGTCTGTCTGTCTGTCTGTATAATGTCTGTATCTCTCTCTGTACTAACAGCCAGCAGTGACAGTGGAGCCACTATGGACAAATGGCTGTCTGTATAATGTCTGTCTGTCTGTCTGTATAATGTCTGTATCTCTGTACACTAACAGCCAGCAGTGACAGTGGAGCCACTATGGACAAGTGGCTGTCTGTATAATGTCTGTCTGTCTGTCTGTATAATGTCTGTATCTCTGTACACTAACAGCCAGCAGTGACAGTGGAGCCACCATGGACAAGTGGCTGTCTGTATAATGTCTGTCTGTCTGTCTGTATAATGTCTATCTCTGTACACTAACAGCCAGCAGTGACAGTGGAGCCACCATGGACAAGTGGCTGTCTGTATAATGTCTGTATCTCTGTCTGTATAATGTCTGTCTCTATAATGTCTGTCTGTATAATGTCTGTATCTCTCTGTACTAACAGCCAGCAGTGACAGTGGAGCCACCATGGACAAGTGGCTGTCCAAGCTGGAGTCCAGCGCCTGGCTGACCCACATCAAGGACATCCTCACCACCGCCTGCGTCGTCGCGCAGTGCATGGACAAAAAAGGTGGGTCATAGGTCATTGGTCACTGGTTACAGGTCATTAGTCACTGGTCATGAGTCACTGGTCAATAGTCACTAGTCATCAGTCACTGGTCATTAGTCACTAGTCAATAGTCACTGGTCGTTAGTCACTGGTCGTTAGTCACTGGTCACAGGACACTGGTGACTAGTGTGGTCACTGGACTCTTGTCATTTGTCACAGGTCATTAGTCACTGGTCACTGATCATTAGTCGCTAGTCATTGGTCACTGGTCATTAGTCACTGGTCATTAATCGCTGGTCATCAGTCACTAGTCATCAATCACTGATCATTGGTCATTAGTCACTGGTCATTAGCCACTGGTCATTAGTCACTGGTCATTAGTCGCTGGTCATCAGTCACTAGTCATCAATCACTGATCATTGGTCATTAGTCACTGGTCATTAGTCACTGGTCATTAATCACTGGTCAATAGTCACTGGTCATTAGTCACTGGTCATTAGTCACTTGTCAACAGTCACTTGTCAATAGTCACTTGTCAACAGTCACTGGTCATCAGTCACTGGTCATTAGTCACTGGTCATTAGTCACTGGTCATCAGCCACTGGTCATTAGTCACTGGTCATTAGTCACTGGTCATTAGTCACTGGTCACTAATCACTGGTCATTGGTCACTTGTCAACAGTCACTGGTCATTAGTCACTGGTCATCAGTCACTGGTCATCAGTCACTGGTCATTAGTCACTAGTCATTGGTCACTGGTCATTAGTCACTGGTCAATAGTCACTGGTCATTGGTCACTGGTCAGCAGGTCACTACCACGTCTGGTCAGTGCATTTGTGACGCCCCACACCACGAAACAGCGCACAAGTCCAGCATAACTCAGTCCAGGGCCCAGTGATAAAATTAGCATGCCTCTTCCTTTTACCAAGTCCAAGCAAAATCATGTAGCAAAAAGCAGCACTGATAGGTTGCAGACAGGAAAAGAAGAAAAAAAACAAAGAGTGCTGCTGCTCTTGTGGTGACGTGCTTTCCCCAGGGAGAGCAACCCAAATTTCATGTGGAGAAATCTGCTGTGACTTGAAGTGGTGTTAAAATAAAATGCACATTACTCTCACCACCAGGCTATCCCACCACCCTATGTGTGAGTGTGTGTGTGCGTTTATTTTATTTATTTATTTATTCTTTTATATCGAGGATAATGGAATAAGCACTCATGTGCTTTTTTACATCCAGTCCCCATGTGTATGCAGTTTTGTAAATATTGTCATCTGTTCCCACCGGCACACAATGGTCTACTCCTATGAAAAGCAGAACAGGATTTAACGTGTGCGCAAGATGTGCTCTGTCTGTATGTGTGGGTGTAGGTGTGTACAAAAGCTAATTCTCTCTCTCTCTCTCTCTCTCTCTCTCTCTCTCTCTCTCTCTCTCTCTCTCTCTCTCTCTCTCTCTCTCTCTCTCTCTCTCTTCCTAATTCATATATCAAGTCCAGTACATCTCTTTTCAAAGAACAAAATTGTATCCATGTTTCAATGACTGATTTTAGACCAGTGCTTTTATTAGAATAAATGTCAAATCAAATCAAATCAAATTTTTATTTCCAGATGGTACATTGAATAAGCATTAATTTGCTTTTTTTTCATCAAGCTATCTATGTAAAAAAAATTAAAAAAACAACAACAAAATTAAAAAACAGAAAAAAACCCTAACAAACACAACAAACAAGCACTAAAAAAGGGAACAAAAAAATTCAACAACATTAATCAACTAACATGATTTCAACTGCCTTAAAAATAAAATATGCCTATAGATGATACAAGCAACAACAATAACAACAAAAACAACCAAAATAAAAACCACTCAAAAGTCACGCACATACACACACACACACACACACACACACACACACACACACACACACACACACACACACACACACACACACACACACAAACAAAATGATAGGCCTTAGCCACTAAACAATGTAATATAAATGTAATAGTGCCAAAATGTGTGTGTGTGTGTGTGCTCTTGTGTGTGTGCGTGTGCTTGCGCTTGCATGCATGTGTATGTGTGCGTGCATGCATGCTTGTGTGTGTGCGTGCACGTGTGTGTGTGCATGTGTGTGTGTGCGCGCCCATTCGTGCGTGCATGTGTGTGTGTGTGTGTGTGTGTACATGCTTGTGTGTGTGTATGTGTGCATGTGTGTGTGTGTGTGTGTGTGTGTACATGCTTGTGTGTGTGCATGCATGCTTGTGTGTGTGTGCACGTGCGCGCGCATGTGTGTGTGTGTGTGCATGCACGTGCGCGTTCGTGATGCATGCTTGTGTGTGTGTGTGTGTCTTTGATTTTATGTCTGTACACTTGTGTGTTTTGTGTGTGTGTGTGTGTGGATGTGTGTGTTTATGTGTTCACGTGCATGCTTGTGTGTTGTTTTTTTTGTGTGTGTGTGTGTGCGCGCGCATTCGTGCATGCATGCTTATGCTTGTGTGTGTGATCAGGCACCCCAGTTCTGGTTCACGGAGCGGAGGGCACAGACACCACACTGCTGGTCAGCTCTCTGGCCCAGCTGATTCTGGACAAGGACTGCCGCACCGTCAACGGGTCAGTCTCTGTGTGTGTGGGGGGGGGGGGGGGGGGGGGGAGTGTGTGTGTGTTGGTGTGTGTGTAGTAGTGTGTGGGTGTGTCTGTGTCTGTGTGTGTTCAAATTCACTTAACGTCTTTTTACAAGTTGTGATTTTAGAAGAGAGAGAGAGAGAGAGATGAATGTAAATATACCACTATCTGAATGTAGTGTACATAGAATGAAAGTGGATAGCTGGATTGACTGATAGATACTTAGAAACACAGAGATGCTTGTACATAAACACTGAAAGCACCTAAACAAAACAAAATAAGAGAATGTGCTGTTTGCTGACAACACGGGGGACGGGATAGCCTAGTGGTCAGAACATTGTGCTGGCAATTTGACGACCCGAGTTCGATTCCCGTTGGAGGGGATTTTTCCCCTAGAGTTAACATCAGTGCTGACTCCACTCTCCCCAAAAGTCCTTTGCATGAGACTATAAACTGAGGCCCCGTGTGTGATCGCACGCAGAACATCTTGCGCACACATTAAGTCCTGTTCCGCTTTTCATAAGAGTAGGCTATTGTGTGCTGGTTGGAACAGGTGACAAGATTTACACAACTGCATACACAATGGGACTGGATGTAAAAAAAAAGCACATGAGTGCTTATTGTGTTGTCTTTGATATAAAAGAATAAATAAATAAAATGAATAAATAAATAAAACAAAAACAACAAAGATCCACAAATAATAATAATCAACAGTTTTAAATATGCAAAATGAAGATTCAAACATGATCATATATTCAAATGCTACAAATGCTAATTAGATCTAAATGAGAGAGAGAATATGAATATTTATTGAAGAAGGCCATTGGCCCATTCTGAAGGGACCTGTACAATATCGCTAAATCAATATCAGGGAGAGAGAGAGATATATATGAATGTATAAATACCACTATCTAATGTAGTGTAAATAGAATGAAAGTGGATAGATCGATTGATTGATATATAGATACATAGATAGAATCTTGTGTTTGTACATAAACATAGATACATAGATAGACACTTGTACTTACACATAAACATATAACTAACAAAACAAAAGAGAAGAGAATGTGCTTTTTGCTAACACCCGCTTTGATTTGTGTGCTCTACAATATTCATCTCTATATAAATTCCATATATTATTTTTATTATTACAATGCAGGTTTGAGGCGCTGATCGAGAGGGAGTGGGTTCAGGCCGGCCACCCCTTCCGCTTCCGCTGCGCCAAGTCAGCCTACGCCATCAGCAAACAGCGACACGAGTCCCCCGTCTTCATCCTCTTCATGGACTGCGTCTGGCAGGTGAGGGGGGGGGGGGGGGGGGGGGGGGGGGGAGGGGGGGGTGGAAGGAGAGAGATTGATTTGATTTATTGATTGATTTATTCTTTTATTTTGAGGATAATGGAATAAGCACTCATGTTCTTTTTTTTACATCCAGATAGAGAGGGGGGGGGAAGAGGGAGATAGAGAGGGGGGGGGGGGGAAGAGAGGGGGGGGGGAGAGAGAGAGGAGGGGGGGGGAGAGAGAGAGAGAGGGGGGGAGAGAGAGAGGAGGGGAAGGGGGGAGGAGAGAGACGAGGAGGGAGAGAGAGAGAGGGAGGGGGAGGAGAGAGAGGGAGGGATGGGAGAGAGAGAGGGAGGGATGGAGAGAGAGAGGGAGGGATGGAGAGGAGAGTGGGGAAAGAGGGGGGGAGGGGGAGAGAGAGAGAGGGGGGGAGAGAGAGAGAGGGGGGGAGAGAGAGAGAGGGGGGGGGAAGCTGTGGGTAGGGAGTTAAAAAAAATGTACCAGAAAATCCTGTAAGGGGATGAGATACACAGTGATGCTGAGGTGTTGAAGGTAAGGTGCTGTGTTTCAGATCTGGACTCAGTTCCCCTGTTCCTTCGAGTTCAATGAAAACTTCCTCATCATGCTTGTTCAGCATGCTTACTCCTCTCAGTTTGGTCAGTTACCTGTCTGTATGTATGTCTGTATGTCTGTGTGTGTGGGAGGGGGGGGGGGGGATGGATGAGTGTGTGGATGTGTGTGTGTGGGGAGGAGGGGGGAATGAGTATGTGTGTGTAAAAGTGTGTGTGTGTTTTTAACGTGTGTGTGTGTGCGCTTGTGTGTGTGTGTGTGTGCTTGTGTGTGTGTGTGTGTGTGTGGATATGCATGTAGTGTGTGTGTGCGTGTGTTCTTGTGCCTCTGTGTGTGTGTGTGTGTGTGTGTGTGTGTGTGTGCGTGCGTGTGTTTATTTTATTTATTTATTTATTGTTTTATTTCAAGGATAATGGAATGTGTGTGTCTGTCTGTGTCTGTGTGTACGTGTGTGTGTGTGTGTGTGTGTGTGTGTATGCATGTGTGTGTGTGTGTATGCATGTGGTGTGTGTATGTGTGTGTGTGTGTGTTTATTTTATTTACTTATTTATTTTATTTCAAGGATAATGGAATATTGTGTGTGTGTGTGTGTGTCTCTGTGTGTGCATGTGGTGTGTGCATGTGTTTATTTTATTTATTTATTTTATTTCAAGGATAATGGAATGTGTGTGTGTGTGTGTGTGTGTGTGTGCATGTGTGTGTGTGTGTGCATATGTGTGTGTCTGTGTTGCAGGCACTTTTCTATGTAACAGTGAAGCGGAGAGGAAGGAGCACAAGCTGAGAGACCGCACAGTGTCCCTCTGGTGCGTGTGTTGGCATCCTTCCATTTTTCTCATTCACTGATCTTTTGTCACTCAGTGTGTATATTTGTGTGTTGTCATGTCTGTGACCTATTATTGCTCTTATTTTCTTCTTCTTCTTTTCTTCTTCTTCTTCTTCTTCTGCTTCTTCTTCTAGGCAATTCTTCTTATTCTTTACAATTCTTCTTCTTCTTCTTCTTCTTCTTCTTCTTCTTCTTCTTCTTCTTCTTCTTCTTCTTCACAATTCTTTGCAGTTCTTCTTCTTTGCAATTCTTCTTCTTTCCAATTCTTCTTCTTCTTCTTCTTCTTCTTCTTCTTCTTCTTCTTCTTCTTCTTCTTCTTCTTCTTCTTCTTCTTCTTCTTCTTCGCAATTCTTCTTTTTTGCAATTCTTCTTCTTCTTCTTCTTCTTCTTCTTCTTCTTCTTCTCCTTCTCCTCCTTTTTCTCCTTTTTTCTCCTTCTCCTTCTCCTTCTTCTTTTTCTCCTTCTCCTTCTTCTTCTTCTCCTTCTTCTCCTCCTTCTCCCTCTTCTCCCTCTTCTTCTTCTTCTTCCTCTTCTTCTCCTTCTTCTTCTCCTTCTTCTTCTTCTCCTCCTTCTTCTTCTTCTTCTTCATTGTCGAATGCTCAGACAGCAACTATTGTTATCTGTCATACGAGCAGAAATGTGTTGCACTGCCGTTAAGCGCCTGTCACCTCTGACTGGAGCCCCTGACACTGAATGAAGTGACAGGGGGGGGTGTTGTGTGTGTGTGGGGGGGAGGGGGGTGGAGAGTATGTGGAGGGGGGGAGGGTGTCTGTGTGTAGGGGGTGGGGAGGGGGGTGGAGAGTGGGGGGGAGGGTGTCTGTGTGTAAGGGGGAGGTGTGGGGAGGTATGTGTGTGTAGTTTGTGAGTGTGTGTGTGTGTAGTTTGTTAGTGTGTAGTGTGTGTGTATGGTTTTCATGGTCGGTATGGCTATAAACAGTATGGTTTGGATTTCTTCTGTGTCCAACAGAATTCATGTCCTAGAATTGTCATTTTTTTCCTTCTAGGTAGTGTGTTGTAAAGCATGAACTTGCAAATCTGTGAAGAAAAATATGTGACGCTCCACCATGAAATGGGTCACTTTGCACCCGAGCCACTTTTCCAATAGGAGCCATTTCAGGCAGGTGGGGGTCAGGTTGTTGATTTTGAGATTTTGATTGATTATGAAACTATAGCCATTCTTCTACCTTGTAGTGAAATGTCAAGGCACAACTTTGTTTTCTTTTGCTTTAAAACGTGTTTTAAAAATACCCAAGCCCTCATTCTGACCACCTATTGCGATGCTAAACTTGTCCATTTCTCATTTTGTCACTTCCTGCAGTCTGCCATTTAAATTTGCAATCACTGTTCATAGAACTATCCGATTTTCAGTCTTTTTTTTTTTTAGGGGAGGGGTTGTACATTGAATAGCCCTTTTATTACAGATTAATAATCACATGCAACAGCCAAAAATTGACCTCTGGTGCAATGCAATTCATGTAATGGATATATATATGTATATATAATAGGTACCCATCAGTCTCAGAAGACTATGGAGTTGCACTCTAGTCTTTAGAGCGCAAAGCCTGGGTAAGTAAGTATGGAGGGCAAGCTGTTACCCATGCAGCAGACCCCCCCCTCTCCACGCCACTGGAATGATCCATTGGAAAGGCAATGACCGATACGAATGGTTCCAGTACCGTCGCAGGAGCCACCAGAACGTTGCCATATACAGCCCTGAGCCGCCCTGGGACTCAAACTCCCCGATTTTTCCTCAGGGATGGTGTCTAAACACGACACCTGTGTGCATACTGGTTTTTAATAATTTTGTGTTCTGCTCCTACCGGCACACGATGGCCTGCTCTTCTGAAAGGCAGAACAGGGTTTTAACATGTGCACAAGATGTTCTGCGTGAGTTCGCACATGGGGCCTCGGTTTATAGTCTCATCCAAATTACTTTGACAGTTTGACGAAAAAATCAAACTGAATGTGTGTGTATATATATTATATATATATATATATATATATATATATATATATATATTATATATATATATATATATATATATATATATATATATGTGTGTGTGTGTGTGTGTGTGTGTGTGTGTGTGTGTGTGTGTGTGTGTGTGATGCCACACCTGTACTGATAAAGTATAAATAAATATATATGTATATCTATACCTGCAGGTCCTACCTGAACACTCCAGAGACGATACAGAAGTACATCAACCCTCTGTACGACCCCAACCCATCGGTCATCTGGCCCTCTGTGGCCCCACAGAGCTTGGTAAGTCACCACTTTCCCTTAAATAAACACTGTAGCCGCATGGTTAGGACTTTTTAAAAATTCATTTTCTTTGTTTGCTTTTTTTTTTTGTTCTTTTGTTTTTCATTTTCCCCTATGACCACATAGGTTATGGGACACCTTTACCTTTTTAACCCATTAAAGGTTAACTAACCAGCTTCTAACCCTTCTCTCTTTAGTATCACCCACTACTAGGTTACAGAAGCATACAAATGTGCTCAATGTATGTGTACAGGGAAAGAGAGGTTCTCTCCCTAAACGTAAGGATAGTGTTAAAGTGGTATAAAAAGGGTAAACAGTAAAGGTGTTCCCATAACCTATGTGGTCGTAGGGGAGCGAGGTATCAGAGACCTCGGCTTCTCTAGGGGCCAGCATATTGAGGGCGGCACCCATCTCCTCTCCCTCACTGCCTTACCTTCCCTGACCCTAAAGAGGGCAGATACCCATTTACAGCTGGGTGAACTGGGGGGACTGTACTGAAGCCAAGGCGTGCAAACGGTCACCCATCCACTTGGTAAACACACTCAATGCTGCTAACCCTCCTAGTCCCAACCCAGGATTTGCCAACACACAGTAGTTTTCCATCACACAGTGATCTACACAGATTGCTACCACATGCCGAAGCTCTATCAGGCCAGAGGCACAGAGCCTGTGGTGAGAGTCTGGAAGTAATTATAGCTGCTGGTATGTACTTAATAGGAGGAAAAGGTGAGTGAGCATGTGTGCCTGACCTGATTTTGTGATGGAATGGGAAATCTAGGGGCAATTCATGTTGAGAGAATCTGAATGCAAGAGGGTTAACCTTAGCTTGGGGAAAGTGAGAGGTCTGACCACTGAGCTATCCCATCCCCAAAGTGGTCTACAATTTTTTAATTTTTTTTTTTAATTTAAAAGTGATGTGATGTTATGTGGTGTGTGATGTGGTGTGGTGTGATATGATGTGGGGTGGTGTGATATGTGGTATGGTGTGATATGATGTGAGGTGGTGTGGTGTGGTTTATTTTTATGGTGTGATGTGGTGTGGTGTGTGGTGTGGTGTGATATGATGTGAGGTGGTGTGGTGTGGTGTGGTTTATTGTGGTGTGGTGTGATATGGTGTGGTGTGATATGATGTGAGGTGGTGTGGGTGTGGTTTATTGTGGTGTGGTGTGGTTTATTGTGGTGTGGTGTGATATGATGTGAGGTGGTGTGGTGTGGTTTATTGTGGTGTGGTGTGATATGGTGTGGTGTGATATGATGTGAGGTGGTGTGATGTGGTGTGGTTTATTGTGGTGTGGTGTGATATGGTTGTGGTGTGATATGATGTGAGGTGGTGTGGTGTGGTGTGGTGTACTGTGATATGGTGTGGTTTGATGTGGTGTGATATGGTGTGGTTTGATGTGATACGGTGTGGTTTGATGTGGGGTGGTGTAATATGATGTGTGATATAATGTTGTGTGATATAATGCGGTGTGGTGATGAGATCTGATGTGTTGTGTATGATGTGATATATGATGTGATATATATGATGTGATATGATATAATATAACATGATATAATATGATATGATATAACATGATACAATATGATATAATATGATATAAAATGATATAACGTGATATATGATATGATATATATGATATAACATGATATAATATAATATGATATGATGTGACATGATATGATATAATATGACATGATATATGACATGATATGATATAACATGATATGACATGATATAATATGACATGATATAACATGATATGACATGATATGACATGATATAATAAGATGTGTTATGTTAACAGACTCTGTGGAACGGCCTGTACCTGAGGGGTCAGGTGAACCCCGGGCCTCAGGACGAGGCGTGGACAGAGATCACCAAGATCAGGCAGTATGACAAGGAACTCACCTCCAAGGTGAACAAACTGCGCAGGTAATCATCAACACTCTGTGTGTGTGTGTGGGGGTGGGTGGGGGGTGGGGGGGGGTATTTGGGGGGGAGGGGGGGTATGTGTGGACAGAGATCACCAAGATCAGGCAGTACGACAAGGAACTCACCTCCAAGGTGAACAAACTGCGCAGGTAATCATCAACACTCTGTGTGTGTGTGTGGGGGTGGGTGGGGGGTGGGGGGGGGGTATTTGGGGGGGAGGGGGGGTATGTGTGGACAGAGATCACCAAGATCAGGCAGTACGACAAGGAACTCACCTCCAAGGTGAACAAACTGCGCAGGTAATCATCAACACTCTGTGTGTGTGTGGGGGGGGGGGGGTATTTGGGGGGGAGGGGGGGTATGTGTGGACAGAGATCACCAAGATCAGGCAGTACGACATGGAACTCACCTCCAAGGTGAACAAACTGCGCAGGTAATCATCAACACTTTGTGTGTGTGGGAGGGGGGGGGAGGGGGGAGGGGGGTATGTGTGGACAGAGATCACCAAGATCAGGCAGTACGACAGGGGTTTATTGGGGGGATGTGTGTGTTTATGTGAGTTCATGTTTGTGTGTGTGGAGGGGGGGGGGGGGGGGGGGATATGTGTGTAAGGGTTTGTGTGTGTGTGTATTGGTCAAAGTCAAACCTTTATTTCCAGATGGTTCATTGAATAAGCAGTGTATGGTACTGTTATTGAATAAGTGGTGTGTGTGTGTGTTTTATTTATTTATTCATTTATTTTACTCTTTTATATCGAGGATTACTAGAATAAGCACTCATGCTTTTTTTCATCCAGTCCCCGTGTGTATGCAGTTATATAAATATTGTCGCCTGTTCCCACTGGCACACAATGGCCTACTCTTATGAAAAGCGGAACAGGATTTAACGTGTGCGCAAGATGCTCTGCGTGCGTTCGCACACGGGGCCTCGGTTTACAGTCTCATCCGAAGGACTTTGGGGGAGCGTGGAGTCAGCACTGATGTTAACTTCAGGAGAAAAATCTCCTCGAACAGGAATCAAACCCGGGTCATCAAATTGTAAGCGCAATGTTCTGACCACTAGGCTATCCCGTCCCTGTGTGTGTGTGTGTGTGTGTGTGTGTAAGGGTTTGTGTATGTGTGCGTGTGTGTGGTTATTTATTTATTCTTTTATATCAAGGATAATGTAATAAGCACTCATAAACTTTTTTTACATCCAGTCCCTGTTGTATATGCCGTTTTGTAAATCTTGTCTGTTCCCACCGACACACAATGGTGTACTCTTATGAAAAGTGGAACAGGATTTAACATGTGCGCAAGATGTTCTGCGTGTGTTCACACACGGAGCCTCAGTTCATAGTCTCATCCAAAGGACTTTTGGGGAGAGTGGAGTCAGCACTGATGTTAATTCCAATGTGTGTGTGGTAGTGGTGGTGGTGGGCGATGGGTGATGGTCATGAATGGTGATGATGATGAATATGACGACGATGACGGCGGCGGCTGCCAATGATGATGACGGTGATGAATATGACTATGAAAATGGTGATGATGATGACGATAACAATTAATGATGATGATGACAGTGATTGATGATGACAATGATGATTGATGATGAAGATTACTATGATGATTGATAATGCCTACAATGATGATGATGATGACAACAATGATGATGACAATAATTGATGATGTTGATGATGACAATAATTGATGATGTTGATGATGACAATGATGATGAAGATTACTATGATGATTGACAATGCCTACAATGATGATGAAGATTACAACGATGATTGACAGTGATGATGCTGACAGCGATAACTATGACGACGTGAGTTGTGTTTCAGACAACTGGCCTCCCTGACGCGAGAGGCGGTGGGAGCAGGAGTGATCCTGCCCTCAACCACAGACAACCCCGGAGAGGAGATCAAAGCCCACTGATCTGGCGGGTCTGCATGTTAGCAGGCCACTGCACTGCAGGACTGCAGGACTGGAGGAGTGGAGGAGACGCAGAGAGAGAGAGAGGGAGAGAGAGTAGTGTTGTGGTGCTGGTCATTGCTGGGAAAGAGAGAGAGAGGGAGTGTAGGGCCTTGTTGGCCTATCTCTGTGTTTGTGTGTGTGTAAGGGGGGGAGAAGGGGGGGAGAGTGTGTATGAAGGGGGGGGGGTTGTGTGTGGGGGGGAGGGGAGGGTGCCTGTGTGTGGGGAGGGGGGTGTTTGTATGTGTGTTTGTTTTTGTGGGTGGGTGATTGTGAAGTGTGTTTATGTATATTTGAGAGTGTGTTTGTGTGTGGTGGGGGGGGGGGGGAATGAGGGGGTTGTGTGTTTGTGTGTGTGTGTTTGTGTGTGTAGTTTGTGAATATGTGTGTGTGTGTAGTTTGTGAATGTGAGTGTGTGTGTGTGTGTGTGTGTATGTGCAGTGTGTTTTTGTGTGTGCACAAGTGTGTGTGTAAGTGGGTTATCGAGCATGCAAGTGGGTTGGGGATCTGTGTGTTTGTGTTAGTGTGTAAGTAAGCAAGTATGGCTGGTTGGGTGCATGAGAGACATATTACCGTGACCCATATCAAAAGGAGTGACAGAAACACCTAAGGAAGGGGACCAAACAAAAGAGGATGAATTCTGCAGGAAACATGAAATTTTTGTTGATTGTGATTGATGCATGCGACTGATTTGCCCCACTCACTGCAGTTCTTCTTCTTCTTCTCTCGTTCACTTTACACTGTCAGATGTGCCTGGGAAAAATAATGGCATACATGTCCATTCCAGCTCCTCTCGTGGGCCGTACAGCTTGGTCTGCAGGGTTATTTATCTCCATCAGCCACACTTTCTTCCTCAGCTCGCTGAATAGTGTGCACCTTCTAAGGATGTGCTCGCCTGTCTGGTTTTCTTTACCACAGGCACACACACAGGGGAGAAAGAGCGAGTTTGAGCTTTGTGGACATACGGTGATTTAGTCTGTTGTGCCCAGTGCGGAGTCTTAGAATTACTGACTGCAGTAGCGGCTGGCTTTCTTATTGGTCAGGGTTTAGCTTAGGAAGTTAGTGGCAATTTTTTTTTCTTTGTAACAGTATGTTCATTGTCACAGAACATCTTTAGTACTGTCACTTTGGTTGGAGTCTTCAAGCGGTTTGTGGGGACTTTAGGGTGGTCATCTTGAAGAATTCATGATAATTCTGTGATACTGCCTGTGGTGTTTTCATGTCCGAAGGAATTGATTGAAGGTGAATGCTGTGGTATTGGTGATAAAATGGGGTAACATTCATGATTGTCGTGTTCATTGGGTGTGATTTCTTTTATGTGGAGGG
>CM060350.1:5481805-5486805 GCA_030674155.1 Stramonita haemastoma
GGTTGTATCTTGACTGCGTCTCCCTAGTCAAGGGTTTGAGGTCTTTGCTATTGCATGGTATTCAGCTGCTGCTTGACGTTTGTTTTCCAGTAGGTGTTTTTCTTGTTTGAGGTAGTCTCCAGCAGTGGGTTGTAGCAGTGTGAATGTGGTGGGAAGTGCCGTCTTTTGTTCGTCTGCCCATGAGGCGCTGTGTTGGGGTTGATGTCATTCCATCTTCAGGTGTGTTTTTCTCAGGTTCAGTATCCAAGATAAGGATCTCCTTTTGCATACACTGATACAGGCATTTCTTCATCATGTTCTTGGCTACCCTCACAGCTGCTCTTGCAGCCCCTTTTGCTCTGACTGTGTCCAGGACTAGATGTCACATGCCTGAAGCCCCAACTGCGGTTGAAGGATCTGAATTGTTGTGACAAGAACTGTGGGCCATTGTCACTTACAACAGTCAGGGATGCCATGACAGGCGAAGTGATTTTCAGTTTGTTGACAACTGTCTCCGCAGTGGTCTCAGGTAGGTAATCCACTTCAAAGAAATGACTGAAATAGTCTACAGTGATGAGGTAGTTTCTTCCCTGGATGGTGAAAATGTCAGTTCCCACCTTTTCCCAAGGGCGATCTGGAACATCATGCATATTAGAGTGTCTCCGCTGGTTGATGTACACTGTGGGAAGTGCATACGTCACATGCTTCAATGAAGTGTCGAATTTCGGCCGACATTCTTGGCCAGAAGATGAGTTCTGGTGCTCTGCGTAAAGAAGAGTTGATGCCTGAGTGTCCAGCATGGACCTTCTCTTTCATTTCCTGCTGCATGTTAGGCGGTAAAACTATTCTGTTTCCCCTGAGGATAATTCCATCCTGTATTGTGAGTTTCGTCTCTGTAGTCAAAGTAGGGCGTGACTGAGTGTGGGCATTCTTGTCTGGATGTTGGCCATCCTCTGAGAATGACCTCTTTGAGATCAGACAGCGTAGAGTCTCCTGCAGTCTTTTTTGATTTCTTCCAGCATCGTGGTGCCAATGGAGAGAGCGTCAGTGAGTTGATGTTCTCGGACTCTGTGTCTCCACCCGATGAGACAGGTGCTCAGGATAATGCGTCTGCTACAGGCATCTGAAGCCGCCGCTGTAGTCTAGTGGTTAGGGCGTTGGACTCGTAATCTAAAGGTTGCGGGTTCGATCCCAGCTTTCCCCCGGCTATGGCGTTGTGCCCTTGGAAAAGGCACTTTACAGCTATTTTCTCACCCCACCCAGGTGTAAAAGCGGTACCAACCTTGTGTTGGGGGTTAACCCTGCGATAGACTGGCGTCCTATCCAGGGGGAGTCTATGACTCTCAGTCGCTTAACGCCACAGAAACCGGGATAAGCACCGGCCTGATGAGCCTTAGGCTCGGGACAGACTTTAACTAACTAACTTTAACATTGAGGGGCCTTGTGGTCACACCACAGTGTGTGGAACGACCTCTTTGAGTGCCACAGAAACGCCGGCAGCAACGACAAAGACAACGGTCTGCTAGGTGCCAACCCAGGTGTAAGCAGACAAAACCTATGCCTGCGCATCATGTGCCACCACTGGGAGGTGGTGCAGAGCCAAGTGTTCACCATGGACACCTGCCTGCAACTGTACCATCAAACCGGCGAGATGAACAGTGCCAGAAAATCTGCTCTCAATAGTTCTGGTGGTAGTTCTGGCTATGATCAGAGACTGAACCTGTTCCTGTTGGTGATTCCACTCCTGTTCCAGGCCTGAAAAGCTCTCTGCAGCCAGCCTCAAAATCAAAAGGGAAAAAGTCTCTCAGGTAAGTATGCAAGTGCTAGTTTTCTTTAAATGTTTCAAGCAGAAGGTTTAGAAACAGTGGGAAAAGAAGAGAAAAAGTAAGGAGCTTAACATCTGCTCAGAAGTGACATTTTGGTATATTCATTATTTTGTTTAATGTGAAGAATCAGATTCTAAAAGATTGTGAATTTCATATGTTGGTCATTTGGTATGTTGATGATTTTTTAGCTGTTGATTTTGACATGTTTGGTCATACAACATGGTTATTATTATGGATTTGGGTTTTGGTATGGGTTTTGAGTGCAAGTCTGGTCAGTTAGTATATCCATGATGTTGTAAGATTTAAGAATAACCATGCTGTGGTTTATTTCATACATGAAGGGACAGCAGAGAGACATCCAGAGTCATGAACTTGATGTGGGCCGGCCTCCCTAGAGTGTAAGGAAGATTAAAGGCCCAAAAACTTGTTTGAAGGGGCTTCTCCTCTGAGGACTCTCTGCTGCCATGCTCTACGCGATTTTCTTACCACTCATATTTGGTAGACAAGGTAAAATGTTTTGAAAAATGAGGCAAAACTACATTGAGAAAATTGTCCCAAGTTAACAAGCCAGAGTGAGGAAAGATGTTCAAATAACAAGTCCTCTTTACTGTTAAAGTTAATTTTTAAGAAAACATCAGTTGGACATGAAAATAATTTTGGATCAGAAGACTTTTTTTTGTTTTTGACATAAGTTTTGTGTGTGTTGTGGAGCTTCTAGTCAAGTGTACAACATTGTTGTGACGATGAAGGTGTTAAAAAACACCTTATGGTTGATCAACTAGTACATTTTTATTATTGATTTTTGATTGTGGTCATTGGATACCAGGTGGAAATATTGAGTGGAATTTAAAATATTTTTCTTTGCATTGGATAGTGGTTTTTAGGAAATTTGTTAAAAGAACAAGTCCCAGCTATCTGCTATTTTTCAAAGAAAAAAAAAAAAAGTATGTTGTAACTTTACCCGGTTTAAAAGAACCAGGTTGAGTAAGGCCCTGATGAAACTATGTTGATGTTCAGTGATATGAGGAATGTTGTTCAAAAAGCAACCCCTCAATAATCTACAGGGCAACAATATGTTTCATTAATTGAGCGGGTCGTCGAGAGAATTGTGTCAGCAGGCAGAAGAAAAGAGTTTGAAAATTCTTGCTTGAGTAGCAACCCCTCTGTAGTCTGCTAGTTTATGATTTTGTCCTGACTAGAGAAGATATTTGTCAAAATACAAATTTTCTGTGGCCAGTCGTAACATTTAATGTTAAATCAAAAGCTGTGCTGTAGTCCATTGTTCACATAACAGATCTTTATCAGACATTAGCAGTATGAGTACAGGGAAGTAAACCCAGTATATCAGGAAATTACAAGTTGTTTTTATGATTATATTGTTAAAATAACAGGGATCGTAAAGGCCTAAGATGTGTTTTCCTTGATATTGTGTTGCGAAGAGTTGATTTAGCACCATGATTTTGTTTTGATGATTATAATGTTAAAAGAACATTTATCATTTTATAAACATAATTTTGGGTGCATTGTATTCTCCTGATGTAGTGGAGAGCTGTTGCCAGATTCAGCTGCAGTTGTTTAAACTGGCAGAAGGATTAATCATTTTGAAAATGCTTTGAGGAGTTTGATGATTTGAGAAGTTGGCATTTGGTTTGTTTTTATTTTTGTGTGTTTTGTGTTTCACCTGGGTAGTTGTTATTTTTGTGTGTGTCAGTGCGGACGCTGACAGAGTTTGTGGGGGAGATGTAACCAGGTGGTTTTGTGTAGCTCTATGTGTGAGCTTGTTGGGCATTTAGTTTAGGTTATAAACAGCCAAAACAGATATTGGTGTGGTCAGAATAGATGAGATCTTCTGTTCATTTTACAAAGTATCTTAGTTTTGTAATGGGTACGACATATTTGTATTTTTATGTGAAGTTGATGATTGAATCTCTTTGATCTTAATGATTCCTATGTAACTAATTAGTTCTTATATTCCATTTTGTTCTTATGATTTTGTTGTCAGTGGGATGAGATGAGATATATTTTATTGTAATGATTTTTGGATTTATCAAGAGAGAGAACTCTACCTTGCATTTTGAACACAAAGAATCAGACTGACATAGGAAAGAAAATCTTTAATAGCAACTTTAATAAATCATATTATTTATTCATATTCATGGATATGATTGTTGAAAGATTGATCTTGACTCGATTCAACTCGACCCCAGTGAAGATTATCTATTTTCATCGTAAATTAGTATTTTCACCTATTGCATCATATCAGTATAAGAACATTGAATTCACGATCGGCAAAGCAGTTCTAATTCATAAGTAAAGGAATATTTTATATACTGTAGTGTGCAATTCTCAGTTGTGTGTAATAAACTTTATGTAGATAAATGAAATATAACTTAATTTAGGTTGTAATAGATCGTAAGGCATATGACGGTTTGAACATGATGATTAGCCTAACGCTTGTTCTTTGTTCTAAACGAATTTGAATCTCGTCGAACTGAATTTTATAAAATGCAGACATTAAAATATCGATCTATGGTATATTTTGGGTTTATATATAAATGAACATTAGGTCGGATTATGTTAATATAGATAATTTGTATTATTAGAGATCGTTCATTCTTTTGATCTTACGAACAGCTTTGTAAGCAAAGCTGATGCGCACGCAGTAGATCGGAAAACGTGTTTTTTGCATCGCTGTTTAATTATTAATATCTCATCTCATGGACACTGCTAGCTAATAACATGCATATGTATACAATCTGTGAATGATATTCTTCCTTTTATATACATTAAGTATTAGGCTCTGCTGGACTCTTAGTGTTTTATTATCGAAAGTTTGAATGTAAACCTGTTAAAAATGTGTCTTCTCAGAGGCTTTAATCGCCTTTAGCTCGCAGTTAGATAGTTGTTGTGTAAAGTGCGTTAATGCATTTTAAAGCTTGTGTTTCCTAGTTTAAATTTAGTTATATAATATGTTTAGCTTTGTTGCGCAGACAGCGAGATAATCACTGTTGAAGCTGCGTAAGGAAACACAAATTTCCTCCATTTTAAGTTTGAAGTGGCCGAATTGTCTGCTGCCGCGCGGGGCGTCTTTGCAGTCCGTGGGGTGGGTATATATTCAGGGGTGGTTAGGGTGGCTAGTCAGACAGGTTTGCAGACTAGGTTAGACCTGTAGGGGTGCAGAATAGGCCTAGGGTC
>CM060350.1:5491805-5502290 GCA_030674155.1 Stramonita haemastoma
GGAATCTTATCAATAGATGTAGGTTTTAATGTTGTCGGCTTGGGGTAATTTTGAGAGGGGGGGGGTTGTTTATTTTTCATGCACCAGTATTCATCCAAATCTTGTCGCAACATGATGGGAGATTTTACCAGTTTTCCACATTTCACCCTCTTTGTTTTTTAAAGTCGTTTTCCTCGTACATCTCACAGTACAACTTGTTCTAAAGTCAGAATGTGGCTACCTTAAGGGGGGTTCAGTGATTTGGCATGCACAGAATCTTACATTTATGGTGAACCTCAGAGCTGTAAGTGAGAGTATGAAACCATTTCCCCCCTCCCAAAAAAACCCCACCCCAAAAAACAAACCTGATAGCGTATATCTCATCCTTTGGATGAGGCTGTAAACCAAGGCTCTGTGCAAACGCATGCAGAACATCTTGCGCACAACGTTAAATCCTGTTCTGCTTTTTGTAGGAGTAGGCCATCGTGTGCCGGTGGGAACAGATGACACGATTTACAAAAACTGCACACACATGGGAACTGGATGTAAAAAAGTACATGAGTGCTTATTCCATTATCTTTGATATAAAAGGATAAAATAGATAAATAACAAAAAAAAAATATATGGCTGCCTGGATTTGTCTGCCTTGCGTGGACTGCAGTAGACAGAGTGGTCAGAAGTGTTTTCATACATCACAGGTCAGTGATCTGACATAATGGTCAGTGCAGAGTTTTTAAGCTGACCTGCATCAGGTCTTTCCACATGCCCCCAAACAAAAATACACACACAGCACGTGACTTTTATATCACTCTGTTGAGAGTGCTTCTTCTTCTTCTTCTTCTTCTTCTTCTTCTTCTTCTTCTTCTTCTTCTTCTTTTTTGCGTTGCTGTTGTTGTTGTTTTGTTGTTGTTGTTGTTGTTTCTTCTTCTTCTTCTTCTTCTTCTTGATTTGTTCCATTTACAGTTACTATTAATTTTGATGTTTATCTTATTTTATTATTATTTTCTTTTGTTTTTGATTAGCATTGGTTTGTTGTTTTTTAGGGCAGAATTGTAAAAAGGGCTTTACTGTGCCTAATTCTTTACCCATTAATGATTCAATCAATCAATCAATCAATCTTCTTCTTCTTCTTCTTCTCATTCGCTTTATTTACACTGTAAGATGTGTCGAGGAAAAATAATGGCGAGTATGTCCTTTCCAGCTCCTCTCTTGGGCTGTACAGCTTGGTCTGTACTGTAGGGTTATCTCCCATTAGCCACACTTTCTTCCTCTGGTTGCCAAATAGCATACACCAGGTCGAGAGTGCTAAATTTAGCACGCCCCATTCATTGTAACTAATTCAAGTGCGGTCAGTTTACTGCTGTGTAATGATCACCAGCTAGGGGTGGAATGGGTCACCACCAGCACAGTGCACAAATCCAACATCACTCAGTAGGACCTGGTCAAGAGTGCTAATTTTAGTGCGCTCCTTCCTTTTACCTTGTCCAAGTGTGGTCAGCTCCTGCTATAAATAGCACCAGCTGGCCACAGCTGGGATGGGATGGGATGGGCTAATTAGCAGCTGAGAGGAGCTGAAAGTGGGGGACACTGACATCTGTGTTGACTGAGTTATGCTGGATTTGTGCGGTGTGTGTAGGAAATCTGAGGAACACCCCCCAGTCAGAATGTGGCTACCTTAATATTTGGAAAAAACGGACGTGTACCTGACAAATTCTTGTCTCTTTTTTGGGTGAACCTTGGAGCTCAAGCCTAGGAACAAAAAAAAAAAAAGGGGGGGGGGGGGGGTTATTGCAGTGTGTCGGTTATTGTCATGGTAGAACTGGAGGAAAATTGTGGTGAATCAGAACTGGAAAGCATTGTGAATAAGGAGTGTAAAGCATTGTGAATAAGGAGTGGTAAGCATTGTGAATAAGGACCGGAAAGCATTGTGAATAAGGACTGGAAAGCATTGTGAATAAGGACTGGAAAGCTTTGTGAATAAGGACCGGAAAGCTTTGTGAATAAGGACTGGAAAGCATTGTGAATAAGGACTGGAAAGCTTTGCGAATAAGGACTGGAAAGTATTGTGAATAAGGACTGGAAAGCATTGTGAATGACTGGAAAGCATTGTGGGAAAGCATTGTGAATAACTGGAAAGAATTGAGGCAGGGGATTGGAAAACAGAAACAGAACTGGAAAGAATTGTGAATAAGGACTGGAAAGCATTGTGAAACAGAACTGGAAAGAATTGTGAAACAGACTGGAAAGCATTGTGATTGGGAACTGGAAAACAGAAACAACTGGAAAGCATTGTGACTGGGAACTGGAAAGCAGAAACAGAATTGGAAAGTATTGTGAATCAGAATTGGAAAGCAGATGAAAAGTATACTACTTGACTGTGCATGTTTTGCCTGTCATATACACAAACATAATCATTTTTTCAGTTGCAGAATATTACAATTTGTGAACAAAAAGAAAGAAAGAGACAAACAAAATGAGAAGTAAAAATTGGACAAAAAATGATAAAGTCATAACAAATGCATCAACAGACAAAAAAGTAAACTTGAAAGAGGGGTGAGATTAAAAATAAAAATCAAACAAAAAATACACCAACAAGGCACAACAAACACAGACAAAGAAATAAATCTGAAAGAGAGAAGAGATGAGGATGGTTGATGCCCTTCCAGAAAGCAAAGGGCATGTAGGAAAACCAGTTTCTGTTTCAATTCTAGGAAAACCAGTTTCTGTGTCGATTCCAGGAAAACCAGTTTCTGTGTCGATTCCAGGAAATCCAGTTTCTGTGTCGATTCCAGGAAAACCAGTTTCTGTGTCGATTCCAGGAAAACCAGTTTCTGTTCTGTGTCGATTCCAGGAAAACCAGTTTCTGTGGAGGAAAATAACCAACCTGTACCTACCTACAGCAGTGAAATATTTTTTGCTGGAAAAATACAATGAAATGTGACTTTGTTCAGTACACGTCAGAGAACATGGACATCTTCCCCCCAAAAAAACCAACCCAGCATGCAGCCTGTACTAGGAGAGGGATGGGCTCCGCTGCGGTCAACTGACCTTATGGAAAAATTCTGTACAGTGTCTAGAACCACTCGTCAAGCAGTTTATGTGAGAAGAAAGAACAGTCCTGTGTCATTCAGAGCTGTTAGTCACACACAGAGTAATGTGTACACCACCACAGCAGTCAGTACAGATGGCTGTTTGAGAAGGTTGGGGAGGGGGGGGGTGGAATAAACCAGTAATGTTGCCTGCTGCAATGTGATGATGATGAATTCTGAAAGTTGGGGTTTTGTTGGTTTTTTGTTTGTTTTTTGTTTTTTTTGTTGTTTGTTTTTTGGTTTTTTGTTGGTTTTTTGTTGTTTTTTTTTGTTGGTATTTTGTTTTCCTCAAATAGAGCTCCAAGGTTCACCAGAGATGAGATTTTGCGTTTGTGACCGTTTCGTTGTCCTGCCATGAAGGTTAGGTAGCCACATTCCGACAAACTGAACATAGTACCCGTGATGCCGATAAAGGAGACAGACAGACGTACCCAGTTATTTGTGGTGATGCGTGCGCATGCTCTCTCAGAATTGGAAATTCTGCCTGAATTTTACTTAAGAGAAATCTGCTTTGTCTTAAAGTAGTATAAAACATACATTGTTGTTGTTGTTGTAGGTTCCCCAGCTTAACACTGTGGGGTCTGTTACCCAGAATGTGCCACTCTGACTTACTCACTCACTCATCCCACCTGGGCATCGCTGTGAGATTGAAATTGCACACTGAATGAAAAGTTTTTGTGTGTATGATTGTTTTCAAAGTACCTCGCCATATACTTAGCCATACTCCAACTTCAGAAGATACACAATACAATAAAATACAATATAATAGAAATAATAATATCCTGCAGTCTGGAAAAAGAAGGGTTTTCACCAGGTTCAGTGTGCCCAAGACAAGGTAAAGGTAAAGGTGTCCCCATAACCTGTGTGGTCGTAGGGGAGCGAGGCGTCAGAGACCTCAGCTTCTCTAGGGGCCAGCATATTGAGGGCAGTGCCCATCTCCTCTCCCTCACTGCTTTACCTTCTCTGACCCTTAAAGAGGACAAATACCCATTGACAGCTGGGTGAACTAGGGGGACTGTACTGAAGCCAAGGCGTGCAAATGGTCACCCATCCACTTGGTAACCACGCTCAATGCTGCTTAATGTAACGGTAGCCTAGGGAATCCGAGTGCTCTGACCACTGAGCTATCCTGTCAAGTCAAGTCCTGAAGGCAATTACAATTGTCCCCTTTTGCCTAAGTTTTTCCATGTTCATGGAAAATGTTGGTGCAGTGTGCTGATGTTAAAGTTGATTTGCCGAGTGTTGAGGGGGAGAGTGGATCAGTCCCCTTGATTCAGTAGGTTATAATAATATAGATATATACTATTACATCATATATATATTTATATATATACTATAGTTGTGCGCTTCTGCTTTGGTGGTTTTGCTGGTCACTTGCTCTGTTTTTGTGATTAGCATCGAGCTAAAAAAAAAAAAGACCAACTTTGTGTGTGTGTATGTTAGGGAGAGGGAGAGACAGACAGAGAGAGAGAGAGAGAGAGAGAGAGAGAGAGAGAGAGTGTGCGTGCGTGCGTGCGTGCGTGCATTCATGTGCTTGCGTGTGTGCGCGTGCGTGTGTGTGAGTGTATGCGCATGTGTGCGTGCATGCACACGCATGTGTGTGTGCGCACGCATGTGTGTGCGAGTGCGTGCGTGTATGTATGAAATGGTAGTATTCGAAGAAGGTGTTGAATGCACACATATGTGTGGTGTGTGCATTTTGGCAATATGCCAGGTATTATGTATACATATATATATATATATATATATATATATATAATATATATATATAATATATATATATATATAATATAGTGTGTGTGTGTGTGTGTGTGTGTGTGGTGTGTGACTGTTGGAAATCTGGCAAGAATGGAAGTGAATCATAGACAATGCTGTGGTACCCAGGATGCAAAAAATCCACCAAAACCACCACCCCCCTGAAAAAAACAACCCATTCTTTCAAAAACTTTCCATGTACTGCAATTTATTTTTTTTTGGGGTGGTGGTAGTTTCGGAGCTTGAAAACAATGAGGGACTGTTGTGTATCTTGCCTTGTTATGCAGCTTCTATTATCTGTCTGTCAGTGTGTCCGTTTTGGAGACTTGTTCTTGCTTTGTTTTTAAAGCCATGGTTTTGTTTTAACAGTGAATGACACTGTAGTTGGTGCGTGTATAGACTGGCTATAAACTTTGCTATGTAGGTTGTTATTATTATCTTATGTACATTGTTATGTTTTGGTTTTTTTGGTTGTTCTCTTTTTTTGTTTTGTTTTTTGTGTGTGTACGTATGCATCTGTGTTTGCCTCCAATCATCTTGTGAAGGTCCTTTTGTTTTCCATCGTCGGTTGAAAAAACAAATGTGTTGACATTGAAAAATGACAGTAAACTTTTATTACAGAACATGTACTTGTTGTTTTTGTTGATGTTTGGTTTTTATTACAGAATGTGTACTTGTTGGTTTTTGTTGATGTTTGGGTTTTACAATATATAAAAAAAATGTTTGGTGTTCCTTGGCGCGGGACCGAGGTTCATCAGTGGTGAGATTTTTTGTTCATCCTCTTAGTCCTGATCTGGGATTTGCCAGGATTGAAAAATCCCCCCCCCCCCCTAAGTCCCGATCTGGGATTTGCAGGATTTACACACAGTGAATTTCCATCACGCTGTGACCATTACTAATTGCTACCACAAGTTAAACCTCTATCAGGCCAGAGGTAGAAACCCTGCTGAGAGTCTGGAAGTAATTACAGCTGCTGGTATGTACGTAGAAGGAGGAAAAGGCCAAGGAGCATGTAGTGTGCCTGACCTGATTTCGTGATGGAATGGGAAATCTAGGGACACTTCGTGTTCAGAGAGTCTGAATGCAAGAGGGTTAACACGTTTTTTTCCCGCAGCACGAGTCCCTCATGACTTAGTCCATGTTTCAAGGAGCCTGCAGAACGAGCGACTTGTGTCTTGATCATTACTTTAGGTTTTGATGAATAGCTTTGGTTTGCCTCGCTAAATTCCCTTGATATGAAGGGAGATAACAACAACAAAAACTAAAAAAAGAAAAGAAGGGAGATCAGTCTTGGTTCTTCCTGTGCCACGTGTCAACTTTATGTTCAATGCAGACGACTCAATCAACAATCATTGAGAAACAGAATGTTAACAATGATTATTTTTCTGACTTGACCCTCCCCTCTCAGCAGTCAGTGCTCAACATTGACTTGGGGCTGGAGAGGGAGAGGTGGTCAGTTTGATGTGGGGGGAAATGGGTTAACACCAACCTTACGTTAAGGGAGAGAACCCCTCTTTCCCTGTACACCTGCACCATGTGCATTTGTATGCTTCTGTAACCCAGAACATCTTGTGCACGCGTTAAATCCTGTTCCGCTTTTCGTAAGAGTAGGCCATAGTGTGCCATTGGGAACAGATGAAATTTACAAAAGTGCATACACACGGGGACTGGATGGAAAAAAGCACAAGAGTGCTTATCCCATTATCCTCGATATAAAAGAATAAATAAATAAATAAAAATAGTGGGTGATACAGGGGAAGGGTAAGTAGAGGGTTGGTTATCTGTAAGGTAAAATCTGTATGGCTGTATTCCATGCCTGACGGAAGAAGGTAGGTATTCTGATGATGAAGACTCCATGTCAGGTTGCGTCAAAAAGTGGGTAGAACCAAACCATCCACTCCTGTGCCTGTTGGTTTTTAAGGTTGCAGGTTTGAGTCGTTGGGACTTGTCTGGGCCCAAACGGGGATTAAACCACCGCACACAACAAACCCGGACTTTCCCATCCTGGACAGGTGCGTCACCTCTGGACCACCATCCATGCACGTGGCCAGCTGGATCAACAGGGGAGGTTGAGGGGGTGGGGGTGAGGAGGGGGTAGGAGGAAGAGGGGGACGGGATAGCCTAGTGGTCAGAACATTGCGCTGGCAATTTGACGACCCGGTTCGATTCCCGTTCGAGGAGATTTTTCTCCCGGAGTTAACATCAGTGCTGACTCCACTCCTCCCAAAAAGTCCTTCGGTTGAGACTATAAACCGAGGCCCCGTGTGCGAACGCACGCAGATCATCTTGTACACACGTTAAATCCTGTTCCGCTTTTCGTAAGAGTTGGCTATTGTGTGCCGTTGGGAACATGACAAGAATCACAAAACTGCATACACACGGAAACTGGGTGTAAAATAGCACACGAGTGCTTATTCCATTATCTTCGATATAAAAGAGTAAATAAAATACAATAAATCAATCAATCCCCGAAACCCATGCAGGCAGTAAGTACAAAGATTCACTAAGAGTTTACATTCTCCTATTTATATATGTTTTCTTTTCTCTGTGCAACATCCTTGATTTTAAACCTATTTTTCTTTCTTTTTCTTTTTTAATCATCGTCTTGGCTGATGAACTTGCAAAACCGGGGCCACAGAAAGAACAGCGCAAAAGCAGCCTGACTTCCCACGAAAAGAAAACAATCACCAAATCAATGGCCCGACTAGAGTAGAAAAGGGCGACTGCCACCATCTCAAAAGAGAAGGTGTTGGTGTCCCATAACCTGTGTGGTCGTAGGGGAGCGAGGCATCAGAGACCTCAGCTTCTCTAGGGGCCAGCACATTGAGGGCAGCGGCGCCCATCTCCTCTCCCTCGCTGCTTTACGTTCCCTGACCCTAAAGAGGGCATGTAACTATTGACAGCTGGGGGAACTGTACTGAAGCCAAGGCGCACAAACGGTCACCCATCCACTTAAGCGAGCGCCCTGACCACTGATGGAGGCTCATCCAGGAGCTGAAACTGGACTCGGGTTCGGCCAAGGGCTTGGTTCTTACTCAGAAATGTGTAAAATGCTGTAATTAAATAATGGGCAGGCGCTGCACTTGTTGCGACGCGCTCTCCCCGGGGAGAACAGCCCGAATTTCACGCAGAGGAATCTGTTGTGACATAAAGTGCTATATAAAAAAACAACAACCCCCCCCCCCCCCCCCCCCCCCCCCCGAGGTTATTTTCTAGAGGTTTTTTTTTTTTCGTTTAAAAAAAAAATCGAGTCTTTGATAAACCACAAAGCTTATGATTTGTCTTTGCAAGATATAGCACTATATAAATTCCATTTATTATAATTATCATCATTATTATTTTCAAAATGATTGAGAAGTTGTAAGTGGTTGCTTGCTCTAGTTTTTCTCCATGAATGTTATTTTTCTTAATAAAAAAAATATCAGTGTTTGGGTTGATTTAATCTTCTGTGACTTACAAATTAATAGGTGGGGAGACGGGATAGCCTAGTGGTCAGAACATTGCGCTAGCAATTTGACGACCCGGGTTCGATTCCCGGTCGAGGGGATTTTTCCTCTGGAGTTAACATCAGTGCTGACTCTACTTTTCCCAAAAGTTTTTTTCGGATGAGACTATAAACTGAAGCCCCTTGTGCGAACGCACGCAGAACATCTTGCGCACACATTAAATCCTGTTCCGCTTTTCGTAAGAGTAGGCCATCGTGTGCCGGTGGGAACAGATGACATTTGCAAAACTGCAGACAGACGGGACTACATGTAAAAAAAAGTGTATGATTGCTTATTCCATTATCCTCGATATAAAAGAGTAAATAGATAATAAACAAGTTTTTCTTTCGTCCCTCGTTCAGAGCTCCGTGATTCACCAATAGTGAGATTTGTGCATAATTATCAATGTGACCGTTTGCCCACTGTTAAGGCAGCTGTATTCTAGCTTCGGGATATCTGATCACGTCGCCAGTGTGCAAGTGGGTTGTTTTCTTTTTTCAAGTATTTTTTGTCGTCCGTTCTTGCTAGCACGAATGGCTCACTCTTTCCAAAGGCAGGATGGGTTTTAACATGTGCGCAAAATGTTCTCTGTGCGTTTTCGCACACGGGGCGTCAGTTTATGGTCGGTCTCATATGAAAGATTTTTCGGGGAGTGGAGTCAGTACTTTGGGGCTGCTATCTCAACACAAAAAATCCCTCACCTGTTCTTACTGACACACAATGGCCTACTCTTCCTTAAGGCGCTACAGGTTTTTAACGTGTGCGCACGATGTTCTGCTGCATGCGTTCTCGCACACGGGACCTCAGTTTATGCTCTCATCTGAAGGATTTATATCTTCAGTTTAACGTCTATTCAGGATTTTTGGAGAAGCGAAGTCAGTAAGCCTACTGATGTTAACTCGCAATAAACCCCGACATTGGTGCTTCCGCGATAGCTAGACTCGAACCCAGGCCTTCAGATCTTCAGAGCTCAACGCTTTAACCACAACGCTACCCCGCCCCCTCCCCCCTCTACTCCCCCCTTCCCTCCCATCTTCACTTCTCATGTTTTGAAGTGACGAAGTGAAACTTGATCGCGACAGCTCAACTTCTTCATAACGGTAACAAGTCGATTTTGTGAGAGGAAATTGCCACTGGGCAGGAGGAAATGGCGCTTTGGAAGAGGCTCCCCAAAAATTTTTTCCCCTCCCTCCCCCTTTTTCTTTTCTCCCCGTCCTCTCTCTCTCTCTCTCTCCTCTCTCTCTCTCTCTCAATTTTCCCCCCTCTCTCTCTCTCCCCCTTTTTCTCTCTCCTCCTCTCTCTCTCACTCTCTCTCTCTCTCCCCTCCCTCTCTTCTCTCTCCCTCCTCCCTCCTCTCTTTTCCTCTCTCTCCCCTCTCCTCCTCCCTTCTCCCCCCCCCCCCTTCACTCCCCCTCCTCTCCTATCCTCTCTCTCCTCAATCTTTCCTCCCCTCTCTCTTCTCTCTCTCTCTCTCTTTTCTCTCTTTCCCTCTCTTCTCCCCCTCTCTCTCTCTCTCCCGTCTCTCCCTCCCTCTCCTAACCACCCTTGCTCTTCCTTAATCTTACGCTTCAAATCGTCATGAGATTTTGTGTGGTTGTTTTTTTTGTTTTTTGTTTTTGCTGCGGCTGCTGCTCGTCTGTTTCCCTGCTCGTTTTTTTTTTTTACACGTGTTTTTTGTTTTTTTTTTTTTTTTTTGTTTTTTTTTTTTTTTTTTTTTTTTTGGGTGTTTTTTTTTAAAACTGGTTTTTTTTTTTTACACGTTTTTTTTTTTTGTTTTTACACGTGTGTTTTTTTGTGGTGTGGTGAACGTGATGTGGTTGGTTGTGGTGGTGTGTGGTGTGTGTGGTGTGTGGTGTGTGTGTGGTGTGTGTGTGTGGTGTGTGTTGTGTGTGTGTGGTGTTGTGTGGGGGGGGGGTGGGGGGGGGGGGGGGCCTGCGTTTTGTTTTTTGTTTGTTGGTTGGTTTGTTTATGTGTGTGGTGTGGTTTGGTATTGTGGTGGGTTTGAGAATGTGTGGTGTGTGTGTGTGTGTGTGTGGTGTTGTTGTGTGTGTGGTGCGTGTGTGTGTGTGTGTTTTGTGGGGTGTGTGGTGTGTGGTGTTTGTTGTGTGGTTGTGGGGTGGGGTTTGTGTTTTGTGGTGTGGGGGTGGTTGTGTGGGGTGTGGTGTGTGGTGTGTTGT
>CM060350.1:5502390-5504890 GCA_030674155.1 Stramonita haemastoma
CCCTGAAGGACGACAGTCGCTCCTCCTCCTCCCCCCCTTCCTCCATCCCTCCCTGCCCCCTGTGACCCCGCCGTGCCTACCTCCCCCTCCTCCCCCTCCTCCTCCTCCGACATCCAACAACTACAATCCGCAACGCAGACGTTGACTTTGGACGGTGCTACTGTGAACGAGGAGGAGAAAGAAGATTCTGTGATAAACGCCACCACCACCAACACACCTGTGATCGTTCCGTCGAGCGAGCAAAGACTCGGTGACGCTTCTCCCGTCCAAAGTTCCCAGCCGCAGACGTGCGCTGTGCAGCAGTCCGGCTACGGCCGCTCGGGTGGGTCGTGCGGAGGTCGTTGCCTCAGCGACGGGTGGTATGGGTCGTGCGGAGGTCGTTGCCACGGGAGCGGTGGGAGCGACAGCCCTTACGGGGCGTCTGTGCGTGGGTACACTTGGCCCTGCCCCTATGTCGCTGCGGGGCAGGCGTGTTCCCTGGTTGTGCAGTCAGTGTGGATCCTATAACTTGTGGTGAGTCTGGTGGTATTGGTGTAAGTGTGGTGCGGGGGGGGTAGGGGGGGTGTTGGGGGGGTGGGGGGGTGGGTGGGGGGGTGGTGTCGACGTGTGGTTGGGGTGTGGAGGTGAGTTGTTGGGGTGTGTATTTGGGGTGTGTGCTGTGTTGGGTATGTTGTGTGTGTTCTGTGTGTTGGGGGGGGGGGGGGGGGGTGTAGTTACTGTGTGTTGGGGTGTGTGGTGTGGGTTATGTGTGTTGGGGTGTGGTGGTGTGTTGGTGTGTGTGTGTAGTTCTGTGTGTTGGGGGGGGGGGGTGTAGTCTTGTGTTGGGGTGGGTGTGTGTGTGTGTGTGTGTGTGTGTGTTGGGTGTGTGTGTTAGTTACTGTGTGTTGGGGGGGGGGGGTGTGTGTGTAGTTACTGTGTGTTGGGGGGTGTGTTGTGTGTGTGTGTGTGTGTGTGTGGGTGTGTGTGTGTGTGTGTGGTGTGTGTGTGTGTGTAGTTACTGTGTGTTGGGGGGGTGGGTGTGTGTTACTGTGTTGGGTTGTTTTGTGGTGTGTGTGTGTGTTGTGTGTGTGTTGTGTGTGTGTGGGTTGTGTGATGTTGTGTGTGTGTTTGTGTGTTGGGGGTGTGTGTGTGTGTGTGTGTGTGTTGGGGGTGTGTTGGTTGGTGTGTGTGGTTGTGTGTTGTGTGTGTGTTGTGTGTGTGTGTTGTGTGTGTGTGTGTCTGTGTGTTGGGTGTGGTGTGGTGTGTGTGGGGGGTTGGTGTGTGGGGTTGTTGTGGTGTGTGTGGTGTGGGGTGTGTGTGTGGTGAGTGTGTTGTGTGGGTGTAGTTGCTGTGTTTGGGTGTGTGTGTGGTGTGTGGTGTGTGTGTGTGTGTGTGTGTGTGTGGGTGTGGTGGGGGTGTGTGGGTGTGTGTGTGGTTATTGTGTTGTGAGTGGTGGTGTGTGTTATGTGTTTGGGGGGGGGGGGGGGTGAGAGTGTCTCTGAGTGTCTGTGGTGTGTTTTAGGCAGGTGGGGGTCAGAATGTTGTATCTTGTGCTGAAATATCAAGGCATAAGTTTGTTTCCTTTTGCCTTTAAAACATGTGTTAAAAAATACCCCAGTCCTCATTCTGACCACCTGTTATGATGCGAAACTTGTTCATTTCTCATTTCGTCACTTCTTGCAGTCCATCATTTCAATTTGTAATAACTTTTCACAGAATTGTCTGGGTTTTCAATCTGTTTTCTGTATTGTATAGCCTTTTATTATTATTTTTATTTTTTTAATTGCAGATTGGTAACATGTCAATAACCAAACATGGACCTCAGGCGCAGTGCGACTGATTCATTCATGGTGTATGTGGTGGAGTGTCACACAATAATTATCTCTTAGTGTCCTGAACCACTCGAAAAGTGAGGTATCATCATGCCATACTTTTTAAGCCGAGTATGGCCAAAGGAAACCTTTTCTCTCTGTCCATACACACTAGACACCTTAGGAGAATGTTTGTGTTTTACTATTGCAGTGTTTTCATACAGAATAGATGAAATCACCACTCACACAATTGTGTTTAATCGTGCTGTTTACTAGAGATTACATAATAATTGCGGACAAAACAAGCAAACAACTTTTGACGTATGATACAAACACGAAAGAAAAGTAATGCAACATATACAACAATCATTTGCCAACACTGTTCTCAAATTTCATGCAGTTCTGATTTATAGTATGAGAGATGTTACATTTTAAACATACCCTCCCATTTCAGCTCATTTTGGCCAAATCCGTCCATGCACAGGAAGTTGATTGTGTCAGTTCACTATAGTATAGGACACTAAAGAGTTATATAATGTTGTTGTGGTGGTTGTGTGTTGTCAGGTGGTGCCTCATGATTATATGTTGTTGTTGTGGTGGTTGTGTGTTGTCAGGTGGTGCCTCATGATTATATTATGTTGTTGTGGTGGTTGTGTGTTGTCAGGTGGTGCCTCATGATTACACAATATTGTTGTGGTGGTTGTGTGTTG
>CM060350.1:5509890-5517390 GCA_030674155.1 Stramonita haemastoma
CGTGCAGTGATATACTTTTGTCTTCCCTATCATGGAACAAATAAGAACATTTTTATTAACTTTGAACTGAAGAGAGGTATCCTGACTTGATTTGTTAATGTGACTTTTGACAATTGCTTATAAATCAAGCGTTTGTCTGGGCTTCACTGTTCTGCCCGATCGGGTAACCATGGCTGGTACGGGTCGTGGGGCCTGAGGTGACCCGTGCTGATAAAAGGTCGTGGGGCCTGTGGTGACCCATGCTGATGATGCGGAGGTCGTGGGGCCTGTGGTGACCCATGGAGGTCGTGGGGCCCGTGGTGACCCATGGAGGTCGTGGGGCCTGTGGTGACCCATGAAGGTCGTGGGGCCCGTGGTGACCCATGGAGGTCGTGGGGCCTGTGGTGTCCCATGGAGGTCGTGGGGCCTGTGGTGACCCATGGAGGTCGTGGGGCCTGTGGTGACCCATGGAGGTCGTGGGGCCCGTGGTGACCCATGGAGGTCGTGGGGCCTGTGGTGACCCATGGAGGTCGTGGGGCCTGTGGTGACCCATGGAGGTCGTGGGGCCTGTGGTGACCCATGGAGGTCGTGGGGCCTGTGGTGACGCATGGAGGTCGTGGGGCCTGTGGTGACCCATGGAGGTTGTGGGGCCTGTGGTGACCCATGGAGGTCGTGGGGCCCGTGGTGACCCGGGTCTGGTTGTTGCCATGGGTGTCATCTCAGGGATGCGGCCTGGGTTGCAGTTGTACCACAGCATGCTGTCCGTTGGGATGGGCATCGCTCATCTGCACAGGGCGAGGACGATTAGGTAGGTGTGCGTGAGGGATTGCTTGCTGTGGGGCGTTTGAGTGGGGCAAGGGACTGAGCAGCCGCTGCTGTAGCCTAGCGGTTAGGGCGTTGGACTCGTAATCTAAAGGTTGCGGGTTCGATCCCAGCTTTCGGCTATGGTGTTGTGCCCTTTGAAAAGGCACTTTACGGCTATTTTCTCACCCCACCCAGGTGTAAAAGGGGTACCAACCTTGTGTTGGGGGTTAACCCTGCGATAGACTGGCGTCCTGTCCAGGGGGGAGTCTATGACTCTCAGTCGCTTAACGCCACAGAAACCGGGATAAGCACCGGCCTGATGAGCCTTAGGCTCGGGACAGACTTTAACTAACTTTAACTATTGAGGGGCCTTGTATCACACCACAGTGTGTGGAACGACCTGTTCGAGTGCCACAGAAACGCCGGCGGCGACGACGAAGACAACGGTCAGCTGGGTGCCAACCCAGGTGTAAGCAGACAAATCTATGCCTACGCATCATGTGCCACCACTGGGAGGTGGTGCAGAGCCAAGTGTTCACCATGGACACCCGCCTGCAACTGTATCATCAAACCAGTATGATGAACAGTATCAGACAACCAGTGCTCTTCACCGTTCTGGTGGTAGTTCTGGCTATGAGTCAGAGACTGAACTTGTTCCTGTTGGTGATTCCACTCCTGTTCCAGGCCTGAAAAGCTCTCTGCAGCCAGCCTCAAAATGAAAAGGGAAAAAGTCTCTCAGGTAAGTATGCAAGTGCTAGTTTTCTTTAAATGTTTCAAGCAGAAGGTTTTTAGAAACAGTGGGAAAAGAAGAGAAAAAGTAAGAAGCTTAACATCTGCTCAGAAGTAACATTTTCATATATTATTCATTATTTTGTTTAATGTGAAGAATCATAATCTAAAAGATTGTGAATTTCATATTTTGGTCATTTGGTATGTTGATGATTTTTTAGCTGTTGATTTTGACATGTTTGGTCATACAACATGGTTATCATTTTGAAATTGAGTATTGTGGATTTGGTTTTGGTATGGGTTTTGAGTGCAAGTCTGGTCAGTTAGTATATCCATGATATTGTAAGATTTAAGAATAACCATGCTGTGGTTTATTTCATACATGAAGGGACAGCAGAGAGACATCCAGAGTCATGAACTGGATGTGGGCCAGCCTCCCTAGAGTGTAAGGAAGATTAAAGGCCCGAAACACTTGTTTGAAGGGGGGTCTCCTCTGAGGACTCTCTGCTGCCATGCTCTACGCGAGTTTTTTACCACTCATAATTGGTAGACAAGGTAAAATGTTTTGAAGAATGAGGCAAAACTAGATTGAGAAAATTGTCCCAAGTTAACAAGCCAGAGTGAGGAAAGATGTTCAAATAACAAGTCCTCTTTACTGTTAAAGTTAATTTTAAGAAAACATCAGTTGGACATGAAAATAATTTTGGATCAGAAGACATTTTTTTGTTTTTGACACAAGTTTTGTGTGTGTGTGTGTTGTGGAGCTTCTAGTCAAGTGTACAACTTTGTTGTGATGATGAAGGTGTTAAAAACACCTCATGGTTGATCAACTAGTACATTTTTATTATTGATTTTTGATTGTGGTCATTGGATACCAGATGGAAATATTGAGTGGAATTTAAAATATTTTTCTTTGCATTGGATAGTGGTTTTGAGGAAATTTGTTAAAAGAACAAGTCCCAGCTATCTGCTATTTTTCAAAGAAAAAAAAAAGTATGTTGTAACTTTACCTGGTTTAAAAGAACCAGGTTGAGTAAGGCTCTGATGAAACTATGTTGATGTTCAGTGATATGAGGAATTTAGTTCAAAAAGCAACCCTCAATAATCTACAGGGCAACAATATGTTTCATTAATTGAGCGGGTCTTTGAAAGAATTTTGTCAGCAGGCAGAAGAAGGAAAGAGTTTGAAGATTCCTGCTTGAGTAGCAACCCCTCTGTAGTCTGCTACAGTTTATGATTTTGTCCTGACTAGAGAAGATATTTGTCAAAATACAAATTTTCTGTGGCCAGTCGTAACATTTAATGTTAAATCAAAAGCTGTGCTGTAGTCCATTGTTCACATAACAGATCTTTATCAGACATTAGCAGTATGAGTACAGGGAAGTAACCCAGTATATCAGGAAAATACAAGTTGTTTTTATGATTATATTGTTAAAATAACATGGATCGTAAAGGCCTAAGATGTGTTTTCCTTGATATTGTGTTGCGAAGAGTTGAGTTAGCACCATAATTTGTTTTGATGATTATAATGTTAAAAGAACATTTATCATTTTATAAACATAATTTTGTGGGTGCATTGTATTCTCCTGATGTAGTGTGGAGAGCTATCGCCAGATTCAGCTGCAGTTGTTATAACTGGCAGAAGGATTAATCATTTTGAAAATGCTTTGAGGAGTTTGATGATTTGAGAAGTTGGCATTTGGTTTGATTTTATTTTTGTGTTTTGTGTTTCACCTGGGTAGTTGTTATTTTTGTGTGTGTGTCAGCACGGACGCTGACAGAGTTTGTGGGGGGAGATGTAACCAGGTGGTTTTGTGTAGCTCTATGTGTGAGAGCTTGTTGGGCATTTAGTTTAGGTTATAAACAGCCAAACAGATATTTGGTGTGGTCAGAATAGATGAGATCTTCTGTTCATTTTACAAAGTATCATAGTTTGTAATGGGTACGATATATTTGTATTTTTATATGAAGTTGATGATTAAATCTCTTTGATCTTAATGATTCCTATGTAACTGATTAGTTCTTATGTATTCCATTTTGTTCTTATGATTTTGTTGTCAGTGGGATGAGATGAGATATATTTTATTGTAATGATTTTTGGATTTATCAAGAGAGAGAACTCTACCTTGCATTTTGAACACAAAGAATCAGCCTGACATAGGAAAGAAAATCTTTAATAGCAACTTTAATAAATCATATCATCTCTTCATATTCATGGATATGATTGTTGAAAGATTGATCTTGACTCGATTCAACTCGACCCCAGTGGAGATTCTCTATTTTCATCGTAAATGAGTATTTTCACCTATTGCATCATATCAGTATAAAAACATTGAATTCACGATCGGCAAAGCAGTTCTAATTCATAAGTAAAGAAATATATACTGTAGTGTGCGATTCTCAATCGTGTGTAATAAACTTTATGTAGATATATTATGTAGATAAATAAAATATAACTTAATTTAGGTTGTAATAGATCGTAAGGCATATGACGGTTTGAACACGATGATTAGCCTAACGCTCGTTCTTTGTTCTAAACAAATTTGAATCTCGTCGAAGTGAATTTTATAAAATGCAGACATTAAACTATCGATCTATGGTATATTTTGGGTTTATATATGAATGAACATTAGGTCGGATTATGTTAATATAGAAAATTTTTATCATTAGAGATCGTTCATTCTTTCGATAGTACGAACTGCTTCGTAAGCAAGGCTGATGCGCACACAGTAGATCGGAAAATGTGTTTTCGCATTGCTGTTTAATTATTAATATCTCATCTCATGGACACTGCTAGCTAATAACATGCATGTGTATACAATCTGTGAATTATATTCTTCCTTTTATATACATTAAGTATTAGGCTCTGCTGGACTCTTAGTGTTTTATTATCGAAAGTTTTAATGTAAACCTGTTAAAAATGCGTATACTCAGAGGCTTTAATCGCCTTTAGCTCGCAGTTAGATAGTTGTTGTGTAAAGTACGTTAATGCATTTTAAAGCCTGTGTTTCCTAGTTTATTTTGTTATATAACATGTTTAGCTTTGTTGCGTGGACAGCGAGATAATCACTGTTGAAGCTGCGTAAGGAAACACAAATTTCCTCCATTTTAAATTTGAAGTGGCCGAATTGTCTGCTGTTGAGCGGCGCTGTCTTTGCAGTCCGTGGGGTGGGTATATATTTAGGGGTGGTTAGGGTGGCTAGTCAGACAGGTTTGCAGACTAGGTTAGACTGGGTTAGACCTGAGTCAGTGCAGAATAGGCCTAGTAGGCCTAGGGTCCAGCAGAGCATAGGAACGGAGTAGAGAGATGACCCAATAAAGAACGACCAACACCCAGCTGCTGTGTTCACCTGAGTCTTCCTTTGCCTGGTTGCTGTGCATTGTTCCTCTACTTTCCCTGTCCTCTATCCTTGCTACCCGGCTCATCACAATTTGATTATCTAGATTCAGGTGTATCAACCATTCTTTGCCGATTGAAACAGGACAAGTGAATGGCATGCAACCCGAAAATTGTCTTTGTAAACAACGTGACCTGAAAAGGGTAGGAGATGAGTTTCACTTTATAATGGAATGTCCTAAGTTTTCTGAGCTTCTGAAGAATGTCCTACCTCATGAATATTTGTATCCAAGATCCATGTTCCCATTTTGTTATTTTTTTTCTCCTCTGACAAAAAGACTTTGTTAAAACCTAGCAAATCTATAGTTACAAGTAAAGTTGCATGACAGTAGTGAAAAGGTTGACTGTATCAGTGTATGCAAGCACTTTGATTTGTTTTTGCAAGATATAGCACTGTATAAATTCCATTAATCATCATCTTCACGTGTACACACCTTCTCGTTCCCTCCGCTCGGCTGCAGATACCTTATCCTTAAAAATACCTAGATTCAACCTATCTACCGTTGGCCGCCGTTCTTTCTCTATTTCTGGTCCATCAATCTGGAATGACCTCCCTCTCTCCCTTCGGCAAAAGCCTACTTATGACACTTTAAATCCAACCTCAAGACACACTTGTTTCAAACCTAAGATTTCTGCCCTCTGTTTTTCATCTCCTATTTGTCCCTGCCTTCAACATTTGAAATTCACTTCACCCTGTCAAAATGTATAACCTCTGAAAGTGTGTGTGTGTGCGTGCGTGTGTGTGTGTGTGTGTGTGTGTGTGTGTGTGTGTGTGTGTGTGTGTGTGTGTGTGTGTGTGTGTGTGCACGTGCACGCGTGCATGCATGTGTGTGTGTGTGTGTGTGCTTTGGAATTTGCTAGAACTATTTATTGTCATTGATTGCGTGTTTGTTGTAAGGGTCGAGTGCAAGCGCTTTGATTTGTTTTTGCAAGATACAGCACTATATAAATTCCATGTATTATTATTATTATTATTATTATTATTATTATTATTGTTATTATTTTCATCATCATCATCACCATCATCATTATTTATCATTATCATTATTATCATTAGTATTATTATTGTTACCATTATTATTGTGATTGTTGTGATTATTATTATTATTATTATCATCATCATCATCATCATCATCATCATCATCATCATCATCATCATTATATTATTATCATCATCATCATTGTTGTCGTTGTCATCATCATCATCATTATTACTATTATTGTTACTATTACTACTGTTATATTTCTGTCAAATTCAATGTTGTAAACATATCTTGTGAATGCAAAATAAAAAATTAAAAAAACCCACATCACAGTTGATTTTGTCACTGACCTGAAATCCTCCATGCCCCCAGAGGGGGTCAGAAGTCATGACCCTGTGGTGTGTCCCCCCATGCCCTGAGAGAGGGGGTCAGAAGTCATGACCCCTGTGGTGTGTCCCCCCACGCCCCGAGAGAGAGGGTCAGAAGTCATAACCCCTGTGATGTGTCCCCCACGCCCCGAGAGAGAGGGTCAGAAGTCATAACCCCTGTGATGTGTCCCCCCACGCCCCGAGAGAGAGGGTCAGAAGTCATGACCCCTGTGATGTGTCCCCCCATGCCCCAAGAGAGAGGGTCAGAAGTCATGACCCCTGTGATGTGTCCCCCCATGCCCCAAGAGAGAGGGTCAGAAGTCATAACCCCTGTGATGTGTCCCCCCACGCCCCAAGAGAGAGGGTCAGAAGTCATGACCCCTGTGATGTGTCCCCCCACGCCCCAAGACAGAGGGTCAGAAGTCATAACCCCTGTGATGTGTCCCCCCACGCCCCAAGAGAGAGGGTCAGAAGTCATGACCCCTGTGGTGTGTCCCCCCATGCCCTGAGAGGGGGTCAAAAGTCATGACCCCTGTGCTGTGTCCCCGCAGGCTCCGGAGGGGGACATCTCCCAGGTGACCCCCCCCACGGTTGTGCCCAACCCCCAGGCGGGTCACCTGTACATGGTGCATCACCAAAGCAACTACTACAGGGCCATCTACCTCTCCACCTCAGAGGGCAGGGTCAGTTTGTTTATTATTTATTTATTATTTATTTATTTATTTATTTATTTATTTATTTATTTCATTTATGTCAAGGATAATGGGTACGCGCTCTTGTACTTTTTTTTACATCCAGTCCCGTGTGTATGCAGTGAGTTGGTGGTTTAGACACCTGTCTGTCTGTCTGTTTGTGGCTGTCTTGTGTCGTGTGTCAGTTCTTTTCTTGTCTCTCTCTCCTCTTCTCTTCTCTTCTTTCTCTTCTCTCTTCTCTTCTCTCTCTCTTCTCTTCTCTCTCCTTTCTCTCTCTCTCTTCTTTCTCTCTCCTCTTCTCTTCTCTCTCCTCTTCTCTTCTCTCTCCTCTTCTCTTCTCTCTCCTCTTCTCTTCTCTCTCCTCTTCTCTTCTCTCTCCTCTTCTCTTCTCTCTCCTCTTCTCTTCTCTCTCCTCTTCTCTTCTCTCTCCTCTTCTCTTCTCCTCTCTCTCTTCTTCTCTCTTCTCTTCTCTCTCTCTTCTCTTCTCTCTGCCCTTCTCTTCTCTCTGCCCTTCTCTTCTCTCTCCTCTTCTCTTCTCTCTCCTCTTC
>CM060350.1:5522390-5529890 GCA_030674155.1 Stramonita haemastoma
TTTACAGTTACTATTAATTTTGATGTTTATCTTATTTAATTATTATTTTCTTTTGTTTTTGATTAGCATTGGTTTGTTGTTTTTTTTAGGGCAGAATTGTAAAAAGGGCTTTACTGTGCCTAATTCTTTACCCATTAATGATTCAATCAATCAATCAATCAATCTTCTTCTTCTTCTTCTTCTCATTTCCTTTATTTACACCGTAAGATGTGTCGAGGAAAAATAATGGCGAGTATGTCCTTTCCAGCTCCTCTCGTGGGCTGTACAGCTTGGTCTGTAGGGTTATCTCCCATTAGCCACACTTTCTTCCTCAGCAGGGTTGCTGAATAGCGTACACCAGGCTGAGAGTGCTAAATTTAGCACGCCCCATTCATTGTAACTAATTCAAGTGCGGTCAGTTTACTGCTATGTAATGATCACCAGCTAGGGGTGGAATCGGTCACCACCAGCACAGTGCACAAATCCAACATCACTCAGTAGGACCTAGTCAAGAGTGCTAATTTTAGTGCGCTCCTTCCTTTTACCTAGTCCATGTGTGGTCAGCTCCTGCAATAAATTAATAGCACCAGCTGGCCACAGCTAGGCTGGGCTGGGATGGGATGGAATAATTAGCAGCTGAGAGGAGCTGAAAGTGGGGGAAACTGACTGACAGCTGTACCTGGGTAGCAACTGAAAAAGAAAAAAAGAAAAGCAAAAGAGAGCAGCTGAAGATTGGGGAGAAAACGTGACTGACAGCTGTGGTTTTCACTGTGTATACACAGCTGTCAGTCAGTTTCCCCCCACTTTCCGCTCCTTTCAGCTGCTATCCATCGTGCTGATTAATTATAGCAGAAACGGGCCACAATTGGACGAGGTAAAAGGAAGGGGTGTGCTGATTTTAGCACTGGGTCCTGAACCCTTGACTGAGTTATAAATGCTGGATTTGTGCACTGTGAGTAGGAAAACTGGGGAACACCCCAAAATCGGAATGTGGCTACCTTAATATTTGGAAAAAACAGACGTGTACCTGATAATGAATTCTCCATCTCTTTTTGGTGAACTTTGGAGCTCAAGCCTAGGAACAAAAGAACAAAAGACAAAAAAAAAGGGGGGGGGGGAGGGGGAGAGTGAAAATATTGCGGTCTGTCGGTTATTGTCATGGTAGAACTGGAGGGAAATTGTGGTGAATCAGGTGGAAAGCTTTGTGAATAAGGATTGGAAAGCTTTGTGAATAAGGACAGGAAAGCATTGTGAATAAGGACTGGAAAGCATTGTGCATAAGGACTGGAAAGCATTGGGAATAAGGATCGGAAAGCATTGGGAATAAGGATCGGAAAGCATTGTGAATAAGGACTGGAAAGCATTGTGAATAAGGATCGGAAAGCATTGTGAATAAGGACAGGAAAGCATTGTGAATAAGGATTGGAAAGCATTGTGAATAAGGACTGGAAAGAATTGTGAAACAGAACTGGAAAGCAGAAACAGAACTGGAAAGAATTGTGAAACAGACTTAAAATCATTGTGAATAAGGACTGGAAAGCATTGTGACTGGGAACTGGAAAGCAGAAACAGAACTGGAAAGCATTGTGAAACAGAACTGGAAAGCAGATGAAAAGTATATAGTACTTGACTGTGCATGCTTTGCTTGTCATATACACAAACATATTTTTTTCAGTTGCAGAATATTACAATTTGTAAAAAAAAAAAAAAAAGCAAACAAACAAACAAAATGAGATGTAAAAATTGGACAAAAAATGATAAAGTCATAACAAATACATCAACTGACAGAAAAGTAAACTTGAAAGAGGGGTGAGATTTAAAAAAAAAAAAATCAAACCGAAAAAAAAGGCACAACAAACACACACACAGACAAAGAAATAAATCTGAAAGAGGGAAGAGATGAGGAGGGTTGATGCCCCTCCAGAAAGCAAAGCAGATTCTAGGAAAACCAGTTTCTGTGTCGATTCCAGGAAAACCAGTTTCTGTGTCGATTCCAGGAAAACCAGTTTCTGTTTCAATTCTAGGAAAACCAGTTCCTGTGTTGATTCCAGGAAAACCAGTTTCTGTGTGGATTCTAGGAAAACCAGTTTGTGTGTCGATTCCAGAAAAACCAGTTTGTGTGCTGATTCCAGGAAAACCAGTTTCTGTGTCGATTCCAGGAAAACCAGTTTCTGTGTCGATTCCAGGAAAACCAGTTTCTGTGGAGGAAAGAAACCAAACTGTACCTACAGCAGTGACACAGTTGTTGCTGGAAAAACACAATGAAATGTGACATTATTCAGTACACCTCAGAGAACATGGGACATTTCCCCCCCCCCCCCCGAAAAAAAAACCAACAAACATACCCAGCATGCAGCCTGTACTTGGAGAGGGATGGGCTCCGCTGCGGTCAACTTCATCCCCAATTCTGTGCGGTGTCTGGAACCACTCGTCAAGCAGTTATGTGAGAAGAAAGAACAGTCCTGTGTCATTCAGAGCTGCTAGTTACACACACAGAGTAATGTCTACACCACCACAGCAGTACAGATAGCTGTTTGAGAAAGGGGGGTGGGGGGTGGAATAAACCAGTAGTGTTGCCTGCTGCTATGTGATGATGATGAATTCTGAAAGTTGGGTTTTTTTTGTTTTTTTTTGTTGTTTTTTTGTTGGGGTTTATGTTTGTTTTTTGTTTGTTTTTTGTTGTTTTTTTTGTTTGTTTTTTGTTTTCCTCAAATAGAGCTCCAAGGTTCACCAGAGATGAGATTTTGCATATGCGACCATTTCGTTGTCCTGCCATGAAGGTTAGGTAGCCACATTCCGACAAACTGAACTTTGTACCCGGTGATGCCGATAAAGGAGACAGACAGACAGACAGACAGACAGACGTACCCAGTTTTTGTGGTGATGCATGCGCATGCTCTCTGTCCCTGGGGTGGAGAGCAGCCTGAATTTTACTTAGAGAAATCTGCTGTGGTCTTAAAGTGGTACAAAACATACGTTGTTGTTGTAGGTTATACATTGTTGTTGTTGAAGGCTATACATTGTTGTTGTTGTTGTAGGTTATACATTGTTGTTGTTGTTGTAGGTTATACATTGTTGTTGTTGAAGGCTATACATTGTTGTCGTTGTTGTAGGCTATACATTGTTGTCGCTGTTGTAGGTTATACATTGTTGTTGTTGTGCGTTCCCCAGCTTAACACTGTGGGGGTCTGTCACCCAGAATGTGCCACTCTGACTCACTCACTCACTCATCCCACCTGGGAATTATCACTGTGAGATTGAAATTGCACACTGGATGAAAAGTTTTTGCGTGTATGACTGTTTTCAAGTACCTCGCCATATATTTTGCCATACTCCAACTTCAGAAGATACACAATACAATACAATACAATACAATACAGTACAATACAATGTAATAGTAATAATAATACCCTGCAGTCTGGAAAGAGAAGGGTTTTCACCAGGTTCGGTGTGCCCAAGACAAGGTAAAGGTAAAGGTGTCCCCATAACCTGTGTGGTCGTAGGGGAGCGAGGCATCAGAGACCTCAGCTTCTCCAGAGGCCAGCATATTGAGGGCAGTGGCGCCCATCTCCTCTCCCTTGCTGCTTTACCTTCTCTGACCCTTAAAGAGGACAAATACCCATTGACAGCTGGGTGAACTAGGGGGACTGTACTGAAGCCAAGGCGTGCAAACGGTCACCCATCCACTTGGTAACCACGCTCAATGCTGCTTAATGTAACGGTAGCCTAGGGAATCCGAGTGCTCTGACCACTGAGCTATCCTGTCAAGTCAAGTCAAGTCAAAAAGACTTGACTCATGCCTGAAGGCAGTTACAATTGTCCCCCTTTTGCCTAAGTTTTGCCATGTTCATGGAAAATGTTGGTGCAGTGTGCTGATGTTAAAGTTGATTTGCCGAGTGTTGAGGGGGGGAGTGGATCAGTCCCCTTGATTCAGTCGGTTATATATAGATATATTATTATATCATATATATATATATATATATATATATATATATATATATATATATATATAGATGTATATGTTATATATGTGACACTCCACCACGAAATGCGTCGCTTAGTACTTAATCCACTTTTCTGCTAGGAGCCATTAAAGGCAGGTGGGGTGAGGTTGTCGATTTTGCGATTTTGATTGATTATAAAACTATAGTACTTATTCTAACTTGTTGTGAAATATGATTATAAAACTATAGTACTTATTCTAACTTGTAGTGAAATATCAAGGCATAATTTTGTTTCCTTTTGTCTTAAAACGTGCTTTGAAAATAGGGAAGCCTTCATACTGACAACCTATTACTATGCTTAACTTGTCAATTTCTCATTTTGACATTTCCTGCAGTCTATCATTTCAATTTGTAATAACTTTTGATAGAATTGACTTATTTCCAATCTATTTTTTTGTATTGTATAGCATTTCATTGCAGATTAATAACATGTCAATAACTAAAAATTGACCTCTGGTACAATGCGACTCCTTATGTGGTGGAGTGTCATATATATATATTAATATATATACACTATAGTTGTACCCCTTCTGCTTTGGTGGTTTTGCTGGTTACTTGCTCTGTGAGCTTTGTGATTAGCATAGAGCTAAAAAAAAAACCCCCCACAAAACTTTGTGTTGTGTGTGTGTGTGTGTGTGTGTGTGTGTGTGTGTGTGTGTGTGTGTGTGTGTGTGTGTGTGTGTGTGTGTGTGTGAGAGAGAGAGAGAGAGAGAGAGAGAATGTGTGTGAGAGTGTGTGTGTGTGCATGTGCTTGTGTGTGTGTGTGTGGTGCATTTGTGTGTGGGTGAGTGTGCGCATGTGTACGTGCATGCGCACGCGTGTGTGTGCGTGTGCGAGTGTGCATGCGTGTATGTATGAATTGGTAGTATTCGAAGGTGTTGAATGTGCGCATATGTGTGGTGTGTGCATTTGGGCAATATGCCAGGTGTTATGTATACATATACATATATATATATATATGTGTGTGGTGTGTGACTGTTGGAAATCTGGCAAGAATGGAAGTGAATCACAGACAATGCTGTGGTACCCAGGATGCAAAAAATCCACCAAAACCACCCCCCCCCCTGAAAAAAAAACAACCCATTCTTTCAAAAACTTTCCATGTACTGCAATTTTTGGAGCTTGAAAATAATGAGGGACTGTTGTGTATCTTGCCTTGTTATGCAGCTTCTATTATCTGTCTGTCAGTGTGTCCGTTTTGGAGAATTGTTTTTGCTTTGTTTTTAAAGCCACTGTTTTGTTTTAACAGTGAATGACAAGTTCACTGTAGTTGGTGCGTTTATAGATTGGCTGCTATAAACTTTGCTGTGTAGGTTGCTATTGTCTTATGTACATTATGTTTGGGTTTTGTTTTTGTTCTCTTTATCTGGTGTGTGTATGCATCTGTGTTTGCCTCCAATCATCTTGTGAAGGTCCTTTTGTTTTCCATCGTCAGTTGAAAAAACAAATGTGTTGACATTGAAAAATGACAGTAAACTTTTATTACAGAACATGTACTTGTTGTTTTTGTTGATGTTTGGTTTTTATTACAGAATGTGTACTTGTTGGTTTTTGTTGATGTTTGGGTTTTACAATATATAAAAAAAATGTTTGGTGTTCCTTGGCGTGGGGACCCAGGTTCATCAGTGGTGAGATTTTTTGTTCATCCTCTTAGTCCCGATCTGGATTTGCCAGGATTGAAAAATTACCCCCCCTGAGTCCCCATCCCGGATTTGCCAGGATTGAAAAATTACCCCCCTAAGTCCTGATCTGGGATTTGCAGGATTTACACACAGTAGATTTCCATCATGCTGTGACCATCACTAATTGCTTCCACATGCCAAAGCTCTATCAGGTTAGAGGTAGAAATCCTGCTGAGAGTCTGGAAGTTAATTATAGCTGCTGGTATGTACGTAGAAGGAGGAAAAGGCCAAGGAGCATGTGTGCCTGACCTAATTTCGTGATGGAATGGGAAATCTAGGGACACTTCGTGTTCAGAGAGTCTGAATGCAAGAGGGTTAACACATTTTTTTCCCACAGCACGAGTCCCTCATGACTTAGTCCATGTTTCAAGGAGCCTGCAGAACGAGCGACTTGTGTCTTGATCATTACTTTAGGTTTTGATGAATAGCTTTGGTTTGCCTCGCTAAATTCCCTTGATATGAAGGGAGATAACAACAAAAAAACTAAAAAAAGAAAAGAAGGGAGATCAGTCTTGGTTCTTCCTGTGCCACGTGTCAACTTTATGTTCAATGCAGACGACTCAATCAACAATCATTGAGAAACAAAATTTTAACAATGATTATTTTTCTGACTTTCCCCTCCCCTCTCAGCAGTCACTGCTCAACATTGACTTGGGGCTGGAGAATGAGAGGTGGTCAGTTTGATGTGGGGGGAAATGGGTTAACACCAACCTTACGTTAAGGGAGAGAACCCCTCTTTCCCTGTACACCTGCACCATGTGCATTTGTATGCTTCTGTAACCCAGAACATCTTGTGCACACGTTAAATCCTGTTCCGCTTTTCGTAAGAGTAGGCCATTGTGTGCCATTGGGAACAGATGAAATTTACAAAAGTGCATACACACGGGGACTGGATGGAAAAAAGCACAAGAGTGCTTATCCCATTATCCTCGATATAAAAGAATAAATAAATAAATAAAAATAGTGGGCGATACAGAGGGAAGGGTAAGTAGAGGGTTGGTTACCTGTAGGGTAAAATCTGTATGGCTGTATTCCATGCCTCACGGAAGAAGGTATTCTGATGATGAAGACTCCATGTCAGGTTGCGTCAAAAAGTGGGTAGAACCAAACCGTCCACTCCTGTGCCTGTTGGTTTTTAAGGTTGCAGGTTTGAGTCGTGGGGACTTGTCTGGGCCCAAAGGGGGATCAAACCACCGCTCACATCAAACCCGGACTTTCCGATCCTAGACAGGTGCGTCACCTCTGGACCGCCATCCATGCATGTGGCCAGCTGGATCAAAAGGGGAGGTTGAGGGGGCGGGGGTGAGGAGGGGGGTAGGAGGAAGAGGGGACGGGATAGCCTAGTGGTCAGAACATTGCGCTGGCAATTTGACGACCCGGGTTCGATTCCCGTTCGAGGAGATTTTTCTCCCGGAGTTAACATCAGTGCTGACTCCACTTCTCCCAAAAAGTCCTTCGGTTGAGACTAAAAACCGAGGCCCCGTGTGCGAACGCACGCAGATCATCTTGTACACACGTTAAATCCTGTTCCGCTTTTCGTAAGAGTAGGCTATTGTGTGCCGTTGGGAACATGACAAGAATCACAAAACTGCATACACACGGAAACTGGGTGTAAAATAGCACACGGGTGCTTATTCCATTATCTTCGATATAAAAGAATAAATAAAATACAATAAATCAATCAATCCCCGAAACCCATGCAGGCAGTAAGTACAAAGATTCACCAAGAGTTTACATTCTCCTATTTATATGTTTTTCTTTTCTCTGTGCAACATCCTTGATTTTAAACCTATTTTTCTTTCTTTTTCTTTTTTAATCATCGTCTCGGCTGATGA
>CM060350.1:5544890-5547390 GCA_030674155.1 Stramonita haemastoma
CTCTGTCTGTCTGTCTTCTGCCTGTTCTGACTCTTTCTCTGTCTATTTCTCTCTGTCTCTCTCTCTCTGTCTGTCTCCCGTGTGTGTGTGTGTGTGTGTGTGTGTGTGTGTGTGTACGGCGCCCCCGATCGAGCGCTCTCGCACTCGTACATGCGTACGTGCGTATTCTTACTTGATCTCCCTGCTAATCAAGCAGAAAACATGACGGTGTATTCTAGGAGCAGGCGCTCACAATTGATAAGTCACGTTCTGTCTGCACCACAGGCACATCATTATCATTTTGTTGTTGTTGATGTGATGTTGATGGCTGAGGTCAAAAGCTGTGTCAGTTATTGATGTTAACCCATTGTCAAGGCCTACACTAAAAGGTTGTTATGTTGTAAAATGTTTTCTTCTTCTTCTTCTTCTTCTTCTTCTTCTTCTTCTTCTTCTTCTTCTTCTTCTTCTTCTTCTTTATCATCATCATCGTCGTCATTGTCGTCATCGTCGTCGTCGTCATCATCATCATCATCATCATCATCATCATCATCATCATCATCATCATCATCATCATCATCATCTCCTCCTCCTCCTCCCTCTTCTTCTCCTCCTCCTCCTCCTCCTGTCCTTCTTCCTCTCCTCCTCCTCCTCTTTCTTCTTCTTCTTCTTCTTCTTCTTCTTCTTCTTCTTCTTCTTCTCGTCGTCGTCGTCGTCCGTCGTCGTCGTCGTCGTTGTCGTCGAACACTCAGACAGCTACTATTATTGTCTGTCATATGAGCGAAAATGCGTCGCGCTGCCCTTAAGCGCCTATCAAGTCAGGCCCAGCATATCCAGCTTCGGCATGGAAGGGAAAATCTTTTAAGGTGGAACATGGGGGTTGAAACTGATGAAATTTTGTTTACAAGCCTATGTTAAAAGTTATGCCATATATTGAAAGGGCATCACTAGTAAAGCATAAAAATCAAAGAATGACCCCGTTTTCTGCACTGTTGCCATGGAAACAATCCAATATGGCCGCCAAAACTAAATGTTTCAAACTCTTAAACCTTTTTATCTATAACAAGTTGAAGTAACCTGCGTTTACAGACATTTTTTTTTTACAACCTGAATTATTTAAATTCACACAGGGAGACCTTAATAAATATATCCAGCTTTCTGAAAAAAAGGCAGGAGATTGGACGAAGAAGGCAGAAAATAGACAAGGAGGAGGTGACAAATAGAAAAAGGAACAAGGCAGAAATAAAGAGGGGGATAGAAAAGAGGGCATTTCAATCAAATAGTTTCCAGAAGGTGGGAATGCTATTTATACTGACAGGCCCCCGGGCATAACCATGGGGGAAAATGTGTTGAGATTGCCTTCAGCCATGACAAGCTCTTCACATAAAAACCTGGATTCTCCTTCAAGGGTGAAGAAAAATTCTCTGAAGTCGGAGTATGGCTGCCTATATGGCGAGGTACTTGAAAACAGTCATACTCGCAAACTTCGGATATACACATCCTTCGGATGAAACTATAATAAACCAAAGTCCCATATGCGAACGTACGCGGAACATCTATAACATACGTTAAAACCTGTTCCGCTTTTCGGAAGAGTAGTCCATTGCGTGCCGGTGGGAGCGGATGACAAAAGTGACAAAAGTGTATAAAAACGGGGACCGGATATGAAAAAAAATACACACGAGTCCTTATTTCATTCTCCTCGAAATAAAAAAGAAACAATAAACTTCTCATCCGGTGTACTTTTTTTTTATTTTATAATCTCACAGTGATTCCCAGGTGGGATGAGTGAGTGAGTCAGAGTGGCACATTCTGGGTGACAGACCCCCAGAGTGTTAAGCTGGGGAACGCACAACAACAACAAAATTTTTCTTGCTATTCCTAATACAGGCATAAATATATCAAGTCAAAGTCAAAGCTGTTTCTTCATCATCTGTCTGTCTGTCTGTCTGTCTGTCCTCCGTCCGTCCGTCCGTCCGTCGTCCGTCCGTCTGTCGTCTGTCCGTCTGTCTGTCTGTCTGTCTGTCTGTCTGTCTGTCCGTCCGTCTGTCTGTCTGTCTTCTTCTCGTTTTGATTCTCCCCCCTGTTTCCCCTTCTCATGACACTAAATGCTATACGCCATGATAAATCACACTATGTAAGTGTCGTTCTGCATGTTTATACAAAAATCGGGATAGCTGCAAAATTGTATTCAGTGGGCACTTTTTTTTTCTGGTATGGTATTATTCTGAAAATACCACAATTTCTAAACGCGAATAGGTAAAGGTAAAGGTGTCCCATCACCTATGTGGTCGTGGGGGAAGCAAGGCATCAGAGACCTCAGCTTTCTAGGGGCCAGCATATTGAGGGCGGCACCCATCTCCTCTCCCTCGCTGCTTTACCTTCCCTGACCCTAAAGAGGGCAGGTACCCATTTACAGTGGGTGAACTGGGGGACTGTGCTTAAAGCCAAGGCGCGCAAACGGTCGCCCATCCACTTGGTAACCACGCTCCATGCTGCTTAACCTTAGCTTGGGGGAAGCGAG
>CM060350.1:5552390-5557390 GCA_030674155.1 Stramonita haemastoma
CTCTCTCTCTCTCTCTCTCCTTTTTTCCTCTTTATGTTTCTTTGTTATTCTTTTCCCACCTCCCCCCTCCTTTAACTTTTCGTTTCTTTCTTTGTTTCGTGGATGTTTTTTTTGTTTTCCTGTCTTCTTCTCTTCTTTTCTTCTTCTTCTTCTTCTTCTTCTTCTTCTTCTTCTTCTTCTTCTTCTTCTCCTCCTCCTCCTCCTCCTCTCCTCCTCCTCCTCCTCCTCCCTCTTTTTCGTCTTCTTCTTTTTCTTCTTTAAAAAAAAATCCTTTATTTTTTTTTTTATCTTTCTTTCCTTCGTTCATTATCTTGTTTTGCTGCTTGGTTTTCGTTTTTTTTCTATTTTTTATTTGTATTTTATTAGAATAATTTTTTTTACTAACCAGTTATTTTTTAAGTCTTGTTTTTTTTTCTTAGTTCGTTTTCGTTTTTCTTTCCATTTTTTCCTGTCTTTCTTCTCGCTCTTTCTTCAAACATTTACCTTTCTTTTCTTCCTCATGTTTTTTCTCTTCTTTCATCTCTTTTCTTTCTCTCTTTTCTTATTCTGTAATTTCTTTCCCGGTTGTGTTTTTTTTTCTTTTTGAATGGGTTTAAGTGCAAAATTTTGAAATTTCAGATGAGAAAATGAAAGAACACCTGTCTATGGTTACATGGGGGTGGGGGGGTGGGGGGGTGTTGTCTGATGTCGAGTGAGTGCAGAAACGTGGAGCCGTAGAGAGAGAAATATGCCGGGATCTCTAATCTCACGTTGAGAGACCAGAGACGCTATCTTCCAGAGAAAAAAATCTATATGTAGGGATTGGCAATATTATATTGTTATTATTATTATTATTATTTCCTGTTGTGTCAAAACAAAGCAGGTGCGTAGATTCGTCTGCAATTTTCACAATGTTGAAAAAGAGTATCTGCGCACTAAAATAAAGAATAACGATAATTTTTTTAAAAAAAGGACAAAATTGATAACCACCCACCCACCCACCACTCCACCAACCAACCAACTTATCAACTAGCACCCAGTCTCCGTGGCGCAATGGTTAGCGCCTTGGCTTACGGACTGGAAGGTCCCGGGTTCGATTCCTATAAGAGTCATGGGATTTTTCAGACTCCAGCCGGCTCCTACCCAGAGTGAGTGTGCTGTGGGCTCAGTGGGGAGACTGGGACCACACAGTCGAGCTTCTTCCACTTTACGGATGCGAGTTTGAGAGTGTTGCTTAAATTACCTGACCAACACTGCAGGTGTCTGTATCTCTTGGGGCCCGGTTAACGCCGGGATATATTATGAGAGTAAGTGTAGAGTACAACCCTGTCAAGTAGTCTCAAAGCAGATACACTTCCATTACAGCATCGTTACGTATTCCTCATTACCATTGGTTATCATGCAATTAAAAATAAAAGCCTCTGATTCGGTGGCCCCCGTTGCTCTGATATCATGGTGACCTCAGATTTGGTTTCCCCATACGCTTCTGTGCCTGTGGTGAATTTGTGTCAAAGCCTTTGGGGTTGGAGGTTCGCGGGGGACGGTGGTTGGAGGGATGTTGTGGTGGTCGCCACCTCGGGTGGGCGTCTCACTCAGTCTGGCTCCGCGACTGAGCTAATACTGTCGTTAGTAGGGGGCCTAGTAGGTGGTGTCCTGCGTATGTTAGCTCAGAACAGGCACCACTGAACACCACCAAAATGACCCAGCAGCAGTACAGGGCCCCTCTGGCTGGTGGCCCCACAGCGGCCTAACATTAATGGGCTCCCTGTGGACTGCCGACCCCGAGGATGAAACATAGAAAATCAGGGTATGGCCGTGGCGGGGAGATTGAAATGAGCGGCGTGGGAACAGCAGAACAGGAACGTCACAGAAGATGAAGCAGCAAAAAAACAACAACAACAAAAAACAAAAAAAACCAGAAGAAAACAACAACAACCAAACAAAAAACCCCCCCCCCTCAAGCTCCCCCCCTCCCCCAACCTATTAGTCAGTCAAATGATCGATGCGATAGCCGAGTAGTTAGGACACACAATGGCCTACTCTTACGATAAGTGGAACAGGATTTAACGTGTGCGGAAGGTGTTCTGCGTGCGTTCACACACGGGGCCTCGGTTTAAAGTCTCATCCGAAGGACTTTCGGGGAGAGTGGAGTCAGCACTGATGTTAACTCCAGGAGAAAAATCTACTCAAACGGGAATTGAACCCGGGTGGAATTTCGATGTCGGCTCCAGGTGAACTCTTCTTCTTCTTCATCGTCAAACACTTAGACAGCAACTTCTGGTGTCTGTCATGTGAGGGAAAATCCGTTGTGCTGCCGTTAAGCGCCTGACATATCAGGCCCCGCGCATCCCTACTTCGGCGTGGGAGAGAATTGTTATTTACAAAAAATCTTTCTGGAAAGAAAAGGCAGGAGGACAATGGACCAAGGAGGTAGAAAATAGACAAGAAGGAGGTGACAAAGTTGACAAGAATTGAAATAATTCAATTACAAGCTTAAAACTGGTACTAACTAATCATTGTGTCACTTGTACATTCTGAAGCCATGTGCTTTAGTTAGGAATCTGACAACGCGCCTTGCCTAGAAAGCAAAAAGTCCGGGTCGGCGTGTGCGGTGGTTTTTTTTATCCCGTTTGGGCCTAAAAACTTTCCCCCCATTTATTAGACCCTAAGTGGTGGTCTGGGCGCTAGTCTTTCGGGTGAGACGATAAACCTAGGTGCCGTGTGTTACACATCACTATTTAGCGCACTCAAAAGAACCCACGGCAACAAGGGGGTTGACCCTGGCAAAATTTTGTAGAAAAAAGCCACTCTGATAGGGAAACTAAATACAGTTGCATACAGGAAAAAGAACAAAAAATGGGTAGGCGCTGCACTTGTGGCGATGCGCTCTCCCCGGGGAGCGCAGCCCGAATTTCATGCAGAGAAATCTGCTGTGACATAAAGTGGTACAAAATACAAAAAAAACCCAACTCATTCCAGTAAAGACGGCAATGTGATGGCACCCAACCAAAAAACCAAAACAACCCAAAACCCTCCCCGTAGTACCTCGAGATGCAAGTACAACAAATCTAAAAAGGAAACAAATGCCAGACGATAAGCAATAACATATACTATTCTTTTCCCAAGAAAGAGGAGGCAGAAGGATGACGATAAGGAGATGATTTTTTTTTAAAATAAAAAAGATGCTAGTGTAAGGAAATTGCATAAAGTACACAACTAAAGTTTTCACGTCTGAACTCTATTTTCACCGATGAATGAAAAAAAAGAAAGAAAAAAGAAACGCATTTTGAATCAACACACCGCGCCAAAATGAGCAGTGAAAAAGACACCACGTCAAAATGACCGGTGAAACAACACACCACGCCAAATTAACCGGTGAAACAACATATCACGCCAAATTAACCGATGAAACAACACATCACGCCAAATTAACTGGTGAAACAACATATCACGCCAAATTAACCGGTGAAACAAGACACCACGCCAAACTGACCTGTGAAACAACACACCGCGCCAAAATGACCGGTTCTAACCGTGACTAAGTCCTCTCCATGCTGAAAATTCTCCACAAATCTGATCATGCAATGACAGCAAGGACAAGACAGAACACAGGATTCTCCTCCTCCTCCTCCTCCTCCTCCTCCTCCTCCTCCTCTTCTTCTTCTTCTCTCCTCCTCCTCTCCTCCTCCTCCTCCTCCTCCTCCTCCCTCACTTCTCTTCCTTCTACTTCCCCTTCTCTCCTTCTCCTCTCCTCCTTCTCCCTTCTTCTTCTCTCTTCTCTCCTCCTCCTCCTCCTCCTCCTCCTCCCCCTCCCCCTCCCCCTTCTTCTTCTTCTTCTTCTTCTTCTTCTTCTTCTTCTTCTTCTTCTTCTTCATCTTCTTCTTCTTCATCTTCTTCTCCTCCTCCTCCTCCTCCTCCTCCTCCTCCTCCTCCTCCTCCTTCTTCTCCTCCTCTCCTCCTCCTCCTCCTCCTCCTCCTTCTCCTCCTCCCCCTTCTTCGTCTTCTTCTTCTTCTTCTTCTTCTTCTTCTTCTTCTTCTTCTTCTTCTTCTTCTTCTCCTCCTCCTCCTCCTCCTCCTCCTCCTCCTCCTCCTTCTCCTCCTCCTCCCCCTCCCCCTCCCCTTCTCTTCTTCTTCTTCTTCTTCTTCTTCATCTTCTTCTTCTTCTTCATCTTCTTCTTCTCCTCCTCCTCCTCCTCCTCCTCCTCCTCCTCCTTCTTCTTCTTCTTGTTCTTCTTCTTCTTCTTCTTCTTCTTCTTCTCCTCCTCCTCCTCCTCCTCCTCCTCCTCCTCCTCCTCCTCCTCCTCCTCCTCCTTCTCCTCCTCCTCCCCTCCCCCTTCTTCTTCTTCTTCTTCTTCTTCTTCTTCTTCTTCTTCTTCTTCTTCTTCTTCTTCGTCGTCGTCGTCGTCGTCATCGAACGCTCAGACACCAACTATTGTTGTCTGTTATCTATGAGCGAAAATGCGTCACGCTGCCGTTAAGCGCCTGACAAGTCAGGCCCAGCGCATCCGACTTTGGCTTAAGTGAGAATTGTTCTTTTAAAAGTTTTTTTTTGGAAGAAAAAAGGCAGGAGAATGGACAAAGAATACATAAAATAAAATAACGAGGAGGTGACAGGAAGAAAAGGAACAAAGTAGAAACGAAGAGAGTGATAGAAAAGTGGAAATTCCAAGCACAGAGTTTCCAGAATGTGAGGGATGCTGTTCATACGGACAAGCCCCCGGCATCCCCACGGGAGAGAGAATCATGAGTAAAGACATCAATAATAAAAAAGTAACATCTCCCCCATAACCATAATACCGTAATATCATTTACAGCCCTACCAACCATGAAGGCCATATCAGGGCTGTCACCTCATTCAGTTTCATGGCTCCAGTAACTTTCAACTTCAGGTCAAAACCAATTCCTCCTAATACCTTCAAATATATGTAATACCGTCCATCTGAAAAAAAATTAAATGACAAAATACCTGTAATGTTTCCTTCCTTAAGGCAAATAAACCAGGCTGTGCTGAGGACGCCAGC